>QLOM01006225.1:0-10465 GCA_003313785.1 Termitomyces sp. MG148
CGCCAAAGCCTTCGTGTTTGGGAATAGAGGTCATTCAGGCACATGGGGACAGGGCTCGATCACTGACATTACACCACCCAACGCATCTGTACTTACTCATATTCGCCTCCCTTCCCTTGGCAAGCCTCTCAATGTTGCTGCGCCTGAGTTCAAGCCGGGTCGATTTACCTTCCAACCTCCTCCAGGTGTGCCCGCCATGCCGCCGCCACCGCCGGAGATTTCGCAATCCGACGTTCCAACTGAAGACGATTTCTTTAGAGTCCAAGGTCGTGAAAAAAGGCAGCGTCGTGACTCAACGCCATCTGTGAAAGAGGACGATAACATGGTATCTTTCAGGTTCCCTGTGGACCTTGAATCACCAAAGAGCATCTGTCACTCATCGGGAGCAGTCCTCACTCGCAAACTGGACCCCTCCGTAGAACCATTTACATTCGCTGGATTCTCTGCCGCTGTTGCAGCCCTACCCCGGGTTCCCAGGGAGGAGGATGCCACTGCTGAACTGGAGCCTAGAGATGCTTCTGAGACTGTTGAGGTTCCGGAAGCAAACCCAGAGGAAGTACAAAACACTGCTACAGAGCAAGTTGGCCATGACACGACGAACAACGAGGAACTCAAGTCGCCCACCACGACAACCAAACCGAAACGTGCTCCGATTCCCTTAGATTTTAAACACCCCGTTTCAAGCAATACCGTCCCTGCTGGTCTGTTCAAAGCTCTCAATAGTAACAACGGGGATGAACGCCGCAGGAATACTGTCCGTTCACGCCTAGGCTCTCACGAGATCTTTGAACACAGTCGTCGCCCCTCTATGGATGACTCGAATATTACTCAAATTTCAAACAAAGGTGGCCGGCCTCGATACGTCACGGACCCAGGTCATAGAGAATTCTCTCCTATGGACGACTACTTTGAGACAGGCCATAGCAGACGTCGTTCATCCTTCACCGACGCTATTCGTCCCCTCGGTCGCCGTCTAGGTGGCGAATCTGAGAGCGACGCTCCTGATGATGTTAATTCTGAGATGAGTTTCACTGGACAGTTAGACAAAGACTCAATTCGCCCATTTGAGACTGTTATACAGGACGGTTTCGTGAGGCTGCAGAGTGACATCAAACAGCACGGAAAAACTCAACGCAAGATGATATCAGATATGCAGGTGTTCCTTAAATCACAATACGCTGAAGCGGTCACACACAAAAATCAGCTCGATTCTCGTAGAGAACTTGATCTTCAGATGATAACTGACTTCGTAGAGCGGTCGAACAACAATTTGGCCCAGGTTTTGCGAGACGGTCTCCACGATGTGCGGCAGCAAGTTTGGCAAGCGCGGGCTGGAGAGGGGTCAAGCGAACTCGTTCCCGTAGTGGAGCAACTTGGCAATAGGACGATCGACGCCGTCATTGAGGCTATCTCTGAAGCCTCTACACGTCAAGAAGCCATGATTCGGTCTGCTCCTGCCCAAGAGCGTGATTTTATCATTGACAATTTGGTGTCCGTCTTGACGCCCCTCATAAGCTCCCTTCGAGCGGAACCCATCGACTACGATTTCTTGACGAGCGAGCTCACACAAGCTGTCAAACCGCACATTTCTCAACTTATTGACCTAACCTCTGATAAACAAGAGACTGCGGGTTTAATCATGGACCGCCTCATTCCTATGTTGCCAGCTTCAAACGTGGATGTCGACGCAATCACACAGAAGCTTACAACAGAAGTTCGTCGTGCGATTGCACCAATCGACGCTTTTGAGATCAAGGAACAAGTCGCCGACTTAGTCGTCGAGCGCCTCGATTCGCGTCTTGCTGTGCGTGACAAAGCATTCAATATCGATAGCCTTTCAAGTAAAATTGTGGAGGGTATCTCAAAATCGCTGGAGCCTCTTGAAGCAGTATCGGTGTCGTTAGAACGAATCTCGACTTCTCAGACCTCCGAATCTCATCAAAGACAGATCTCGCTTGATCAAGAACACATGGTCAATCTTGTCTCCGAACTGCCTATCAAACTCAGTAACGAGTTGCGGAGCCTTCAAACGACACAGACAGAAATTTTGTCTAAGTTGGAAACTCCACAAATTGGAATCGAAACGGACCAGAACGTTCTTATTGTTAAGGCTGCGGTGGAAGAAATTTCGAAAAGTCAGAAGATTATTGCCTCTCAGGCCGAAGACCTGCATTCCCTTCATCAACTGATTCTTGACAAGCTGGACACCTTACCAGACTCAATCCATGCGGCCACTGATGCGCTACAGAATAATCACGTTGACTTCTTAAACTCCCACGAAGCAACGAAGCGCGAGCTCGACGAGCTTCGAAAATCCAATACGGACTATCAGATTCAGGTGTCAAAGGCTCGCGGCGCCCATGGTCAGATACGGGTTGAAAAGGACGTTCTCAGCGAGAAACTCATTTCAGCGGAGAGCGAACGTGACAGACTTCGCGACCAGGTTAAGGATTTACAGACATCCGGCACTAAGAGGATTGCACAAGCGGACACACTTGCGACGAAGAATAAGGAGTTGGAAGAAGCCCTTGCAGCGACTTTGACGCGTCTTCAGGCATCCGATGCTGCCATGCAAGCCAGTCAAAAACGCATTGAAAAGTTGGAAGAGGAACGTCTTGGCCTTGTGGCAGAAAAACAAGGTTTGCAGACAAAGGTTAGTATAACAAATACTTTAAAGCTTAAAATAAAACTAATCCAGGCATAAGGTCGACACCCTAGAATTGCAGGTGACTACTGCCAATCGTGATAAGGAGTCTGCGTTACAAGTTACAGAAGCACTCCAGCAGCAATATAATGTAACCATGGCTCAACAGTCTAACTGGGATGAGCTCCGCCGTGCCTCCGAAAAGATAGATAATCTCACCAGTCTCATCGACAACGAAGAGCTTAAGGAATTGAGACGTTATCGTGACCGCACGAAGAATCTGGAACACGACCATGCTGCTCTGCAAAAACGTGTCGAGAAACTCGAGACTCAGATAGGAAACAGCGAGAGAACTGTTGCAACTGTAAAACAAAATTTGGCTCAAGTACAACAGCGCTCATCTGAGTGGGAACGCCGAGCTAGAGAATCAGAGACTCAACTCGAAGTGACTCATACCAAACTGGACCAGACTGAACAAGCTCATGCACAGCTAGATGCCGACTATTCTTTAGTCAAGCTTCAGCTCGAGGAGCGAGAAGAAAACCATCGCCTAACTCAGGTATGCTGAACTCTCCGACTGTTTTCATCCACGACTGAGCTTGAATCAGGACCGATCCAACAAACTTCAAGAGCAAATCTCCCTTTGGGAGAACAAGTACCATCGTCTCCAGGAAGAGCTTAATCAAACTCAAACGATCATGGCGCCTCGACCATACCGTAATATCACTAATGGCATACATCCTCCAACTCGTTCTGAGTCTCGTACAAGTACAATTTCTATTGACCGCTCTGCGACACCTCAACAGAATCTCAAACACTCGATGTCGGTCCGCAGCAGCACACCAACTGGTTCCGGTAGTGTCTGGGATTCCATGCATGCTCCGAAAACGGATGCGTACAAGTACGCTCAGGCTCCTAGCCCTCTGGCATCACGTACCCACCATCCCCAGCCTGTATATCAACATCCACAAGCACCATCTTACCGTTCTGTTTCACCAACTCCTAGCACGGTTTCCCTCGCCCTAACACTGGATAAAGATGGTTGGTGGTCCACAAGTTAGTCAACCTTGTGCTCGGACTATTTTTGTCCCTCTTCCTTAATATTCTATCGTTATCCGTATCGCACGTACCATCGGGACTCCACCTTTATTGATATCTACTCAATCCACTCGCTAATTATCTCCCTATGATATCTCCTAAATATTATACCACATCTCGCTCTTTTGATGTCTCGTGACAGCTAAATAAATACATTCTCTTTTTCATCTCTCCCTAAACTCTTCTCTTGTGCATATTTCGCTTTATGGGAACCTTTGTATTACACTCAGAGATGGATTGCTTTTATTACAACCGAAATATATATATGTAAAACAGTATCGGTAAGTAGAGATCAGGAAAATGGGTGAATATTGATCGCAAGGATGCATGCTAAGGAGCTGCCTTCCCTGATGGTGTAGTACTGAATATCCAATTTCTAACCTCTTTCGTAGCTTCCTCTGGGTCACTGGGTAATCTGTACAAATGAAGGCAATGAGCATGAGGGCACAGGTCATATGGTTCAAACACATACGTTAGTTTGATGATCCACCGACCGTTCTTGTAAACAAAGAACCGAGGCTCGTGTTTTTCTCCACTCTCCTCTAGTCGTTTTCTGCGTTCACGTTGTGCATCCTCTACTGCCGATTTGGCATCCGTCGCAGCTTGCATGTCCTTTCGCCCAATCGCTGTCGTTAGGTGTTGCCATAACCTATGTGAAGCATACGTGGTTGGAATAGGACGTAATTGTGCACAAGGATGCTATCATAACATGCCTACGGGATTCATAAGGCTCCTGTTCATCTTCGGGTGGAACCCACTTAGGGGCCATATTCTGCCCATCCTTGATGGCATCAAACAGCACACGCTTCTGACCCGTCTAATTGAAAGAACTGTCAATGGAAAATCCAGATAGTTAAGCTGGTATAAAAGAAAGGACCTTGTTAGACTTGATCTCCATGATGTGACTCCATCGTCCGCTCAACTCTCCGACGTCTAGATTATTACGACGTATCCGCCCAGCAATAGCATTATACGTGCCGGACCAAAAGCCCTACAGATACTGTCAATGAATCCACCATGGAAACAGTGTGCGTACGAACCTTGGTCTTGAATTCTATGTCGCAAAGCATTCCATTCTTCTCATTTTTGGCAATACATGTGTCACCTAGTTCTAGAACCATCTTACCAAACAATATCCCTCTAGCATACATATTAGGCATCGTGATGATATATTCTTATGATGATATATCAGCTGAAATATCGACATATTCACGCAACATACCACCGTCGTCGGGTAAGCCAAGGAGAGTCACGCGGTTTTCGCCCTCCATTGTAGTGGACACACTGTTGCCGAGGAACCTCGACTTGGGTCGCAACTCTCCCAGTATACTGACACGGTTGGCTGGTGAGATGTAGAAGAACGCAGAGATAGGTGGATGATGAGAGACTGGAGACACGTCAGCGGGCATTACATACCGACTTAAATCACATACCTTGTTCCGCGATATAAAAACCTTGTGAACCATCTGCATAGTCATACCTGCATCGGAAGAATTCCCCAAGGACAGGATTGTACCTAATCTTATGGGCTGTATTGAGCATTCGAAGAGCAATTATATCGACATACGGTTTCTTCACACCCTTGGGTTTGATGTGCCAACCGGCAAGATAATACTGCAGTATGCGAATAAAACGTTCTTCAGCATCGTTACATTGCTCTGCACTGTAAATTACGAGGGTTATCAAAGCTTCTACTGCGTATGAACGATAACTTGCCCAAATATGAGATCAGGATGAGACATAAAATCGGTGATACGCTCCAACATGCTCCTCGGCTCAAGCACAAAAGTCGGAAATGTGACTCTAGACAAATCCATCCCAACTCTGACGTGTTTTTTTGTACTAAATTCAGTGAAATACTGGAGGTCGTCAAATGAGGACACACACCTCAACTGGGAGATCAAAGACATGATTATCGACCCCTCATTTTCGTCTCTACAATCGCTATCAGTAGGTTCAAGCATGTGAGGAGCAGGACAAACAGGATAGAGGTGTCATCTGCTTCTGTATCGGAAGGTGCATGATCCTCCTCAGATGAGTTGCGTGGCTTTGGTGTGGTAACAGCACGAAAGTGAGATCCGGCCGGACTGAAAAGGCTCATCATGTTGGCAACGTGGATACAGTGTTAGATGTCACGACAAGCACGATTAACAAGCCGTTCGAGACGAAAGTCGGGCTTAAGTCGGCAGGAATGGTATCAAAACGGCCGGGAAGGAAAAGATGCTCCGCAACACTGTGGTCGATGAGAAAGAAGGCGGTCTGAGGCAAAGATGGTGGCTGTCGGAGAGAAGTGGTTACAGGTAAGGATCTAGCACAGTGAATTTGATGTCACCCTTACATAATAGCGATCAGTTCTATTGTATGGACATTGGACTCTCAGAATACAATCTTCGTAGGCCCCTTGGGCATAGGTATATCATCCCGGTAAAATGCCCCGTACACGCTGTGCTCCTTCTTCTTAATCGTCATAGGAAATTTCTTCAATGCGTCGTAGTTGAAGCCGCCTTCTCGCAGTACTCGCGCGAATTCTCCAGCTAGCGACTTTTCGTGCGCGTCGCCAGTAAAGAAAGTCACAGACTTGCCACTCCGCCCACCTCGCCCTACGTTCCTTGTAAGCATTAAACCCGACTCCAAAAGCTACAACTCACCCGTTCGCCCAATGCGATGTATATAGTCCTCGATCGTGAGTGGAAATGTGTAATTGATTACTGCACTAACATTTGGAATGTCCAACCCTCGTGCTGCGACATCCGTCGCCACCATTAATCCGGTCGTTCCATTTTTGAACTTCTCCAGTGCCTCCATCCGCGCGTTTTGTGTCATGTCACCGTGCAGTGCACCAACAGAATACCCCTGTCTCCGCAGCATTTCCTCCACCCGAGATGCCTCCTTCTTGTAGAGTGCAAACACCAAGATACGTGATTCAGTTGCTCCTGTAGTCGAGGTCTTCTTGTGTGATAGAGACCGCAGCGCCGCCAAAAGCCGGGAACTAAGAAAAACATGTTAGAAAGCATGTCCGTTTTCTTGATACGGTACCCTACTCCTTTGATCGCGAGTCATCAAATACCTCGACACTCTGTTCCACACGGCTATTCGCAGTGAGATCATCACTACCAACGGTTACTCGGACAGGTGTTTTTTGAAATGTGCTAGCCAAGCGTCGCACGGCCTCAGGCCATGTCGCGCTGACTGTATGAAATGTCAACTCCTGGCCATCGGCAAAATGAACAGCGTACACATCATGGTTTGTCTCTCCTCAGAAGGTTTTGTACTTGCGATTATCTTTCGAATATCATTCTCAAACCCTTTATCTAGCATACGATCTGCCTCATCTAACACCAGATAATCTACTCTTGAGTTGCCAATTAGCGTACTTTGCACAGCAGAAGAAGCGTATCTCACCTGCTTAAATCACACGCTCCCTCTTGCATAAGATCCAATATACGTCCAGGAGTACCGACAATGATACGCGTTGTAGGACCATCCGAGCCCTTATCAGCGTTCTTTAACATACGCACCTGTGGCTCTTTGGGAACGCCGCCAAAGACCGCGACGCTAACAATGCCAAAAGGCTTACCCAGCGCTGATAACGTATCGTGCGTCTGGATCGCGAGCTCGCGCGTAGGGGCAACAACAAGAACACTGATGCTCGACTCTCCTTTCTTTTTCACAGGTAAAGGGTTTGATACGAGACGCGCTAACGCAGGAATACCAAATGCAAGAGTCTTTCCGCTTATAGATGGGTTAGTGTTAGACAGAAAAGACCAGATTGCTTGCGTACCTGCCGGTCTCCGCGATACCTACGACATCTAGACCTTTGAGAGCCGGAGGCCATGTACAAGCCTGTATAGGGGAGGGTTCTTTGAAGCCCTTGAAAGACATTTGAAGTTCTGGAAGAATATCTAACTGCGTAAATGCAAGTACAGGCACCACTGGAGGGGTATTTTCTGGGGCACTAATCGTGATTGAATGCCTTTCCAGGAATGCACCGACTTCCGCTGGGGTCGCCGATGGTGATGGAGAAGCCTTGGATGAGATAAAAGGCTTGGATTCAGATGTACAGGTGGTAGGAGTCGCAGAATTCGATACTGCCGTCTCTTTTTTACGCTTCTTCTCCTTTTTGGATTCCGGCGCAGGGGAGTACGGATCACCAGGTACTTCATCCTCAGTATCTCGTTTACGTTTCTTCTTCTCTTTCTTCTCCTCGGTCTGGGCTATAATTCTCTACGTCACGTTTCAAAAGCATTGCAACAGTTCAAGCGACTTACACTGAGGATCAAAACCTTTAGCATCACCTTCAACAACGGCAGTACTCCTGTGTCTCTTTTCTTTCTTCTTTTTTTCTGGTTGTTCTCCAACTGAAATAAGTCGAAGTTGGAGCTTGAGATGCGATACAAATGGTAACATCAACTTGCCTGTAGAATCAGCCAGTATCTTTTGCTCCTTCTTTCTTCTTCTCTTTTCCTTCTTCTCTTCTTCCTTCGAATTTTCTAGATTCAACCCGACAGCGTCATCGGCGGTGCCTTCTATACTGTGTCGTTTCTTGTCTTTTGATTTCTTATTTTTATTTGCCTTCTTGGTTTCAGGCAGCAGTAGGGTATCCTGAGACATTTGTATACAAATTTAAAAGAGGGAAAGGGAACTGGAGGCCTCCAGGACTACCGTTCGCCTACGAGATGATGGAACGCAAATGAGATCGTAAAACTCTGATCGGTCATTGAAAAATTTTGATCTGAGTTACACGTGGGGTACTTGAGTAAAAGAGACTGTATATTTCTGAACTTATTGGAAAAAAAACGCGCAGTGGGATGGTCAGGTGGATCAAACTCTCTTTGATGGGACATGGAATCCTTGATAACAGTAACTGTCTTTTACCTTTCGCTCGACACGGAGGACGACAAGCTATAGGACGCGACATGACGCGACGAGTAATTAACAACGTCATGAGAACGGGGTTTGCATAAGCCAGAACCTTATTTCGAAGAATAGATTGGACTGTACATTTGTTTCACCAAGTATTTAACACCAGCTCTTGTAAATAGTAGCCCAGACCTGGGCGAAAATTCGAACGTGAACGCATTTGCTTAACTTTTCCTAGTCCATAATTCATAAGTATTCGTAACAGAGTGTTCTCTGTCCCTGTGATATAAATACGATTGCAAACGTACAAGTTACCTCCCCTGAAAATACCCGGCAAACACGAACATAGAGTGTCATCGGCACGTTTGAATGTTACATTGCGTCCAGATTATCCTGGATATTTGACAAATAACACAATTTAGTTTGGTGACCAGCACATACACTACCTCTCCTTCCATTGCTAGTTCCATAAGAAAATACATAGGTTATTGATCGCTCTACGACAATGTAACAATACCTTATGTTCGAGCTCTGCCTGGCAAGAGATCATGTATAGATTTGTTCCTTGTAATGACCAACCAAATGATATACGAGTATGCACAGGAGCCTCAGACCGGCTGTAGTGAGAACAGGTACACGATAGTGGAAAACGCCTGTGTTAGTGGAGGCATCAGTTAAAAGGACAGGCGCGGAATTGTACCAAACATGATGCATGAGGAGGATTCGGCGTTGTTACATTTGTTCCCCTGTCTATAGCGCAAATACGTTGAACAGGGCTCCAGAGAGTTTGAGGGTCGAGTGTTGCCATTATCAGCACATTTGTTCTGAGAGAAGGTTGCGTCTTGTCAGATCAATTTCAACAAGAAACAAGTCAGTACATACATCACAAATCAGGGGGTGGAAGTCACATGGCGATCATGAAGTGCGTTATGAGTCCCTCTATAACCTCGTCACGAATCTCTGTAATCGCCTCTAAAGCTTCCATCTTGCATTGTATTGACATAGACAGTGTATCAGCCATCGTCTTCCGTAATCCTAGCATAAGAGCTTTCATTCGTCCCAATACATCCGCAGAATTAGGTCGTGACATTTCGTCCATTTCGCAAGCTGAGTACCACATGCGATGCCATGCAACTTCACAATCTGCATGTGATGGGCACCCTTGACAAGATAACCCGGGAGGGACTGCACGAATGCCTTCCCAAAGGTTGAGTAGTGAATGACGCGCAGCGAGGAAGCGCATGCGTTCCTCAGTATCCATGGACACAGGGAACACCGTCTGAGTAACGCGGATGTTCCTGCGGCTCATTAAACGTTCAAATGAAATTAGTTGACGATAGTAGCAGACTCCAGTCAGCGTACGCAAACCATACTTCTCGGCAATACCGAGCACAGCGTCGGGCGAAGCACTGTTCCAAAGGGTATGAGAAAGTAGGATTTGCGTCACAAGGTCTTGTAAATCTCGGTGGTCGCAAAGTATTGCTAAATCTAGCGTTCGTGCGCAGATATCAAGAGGTATGGAATGCAAGGGTAATGATGCAATTGGATCTTTCACCAGAGAATAAATCCGATCTATGGTCCAGGCTTCGAGCGAGGACAGGCAGTATTTGTTGGCTATTGTTCCAACATTGAGGAGACGGTCGATCCCAGTCTCGAGAAACAATTCATTTGGCCTGCAACAGAGAGTTAGCTAGCATTTGAACATAGAATTACATGAAACTCACGGTGCATATATAGCCCACAAAAAGTCCCGGAATTGTTGAGCGGTGTCCGTCAAGAATACCGGTTTCTCTTCTTTTCCTTCAATGTCGTCAGCTGATCGAGGTAGAGACAACATGTCGTTGAATGCGGAGGGCTCCCGTG
>QLOM01006233.1:9769-23217 GCA_003313785.1 Termitomyces sp. MG148
TTGAATTTCTTAAAAACCCACTGAGGCACAATAAAAAAGGCATTGGCATGTGGATCTAGTGTGCACGAGAGACTTAAAATTCTGTTTGTGGCAAGGGGTGCTGCGGGGGCTGACCGGTGACCTATCACCTAGAGTGTAGGAACTCACTAGTCAAAGTTTGGGCGTGGTGGAAATGTTGTTCAAGATATCGGCACGATAGACTTTGTATTGAAGAAACCAGTATACAATAGATCTGATACAGACTTAGTCTGTCTGAAGTTGGCAAGTCGAAAGCCACTTTATTAAGTACAGCTTTATGTGAATTATATCTTAACCCTCAGTTTATGTCCCAGAGTCTTAGTCACAAACTTGATCACGGATTTGAGGATGTCGCCGAAGCACCAATGGTCCGTTATCTCGCAACACTTCGAAACCTTGCCTACTTTTCTCTATAAACTATCTCATGGACGTTTTGCTGCAGTCACGATCATCGTTATCAAAGGTCAATAATATCGCGCTTTGGCCGTGGAGGTGTTTGGACCAGCATGCAAACTTCCTTCGAGGCTTCTTTATATAATCGCCACCCAACCACTTCTGAGCGGTTTGCTACGACCACGGGAATATACTGTGATGCAAAAAACGTGCAAACGCGCCCCGGACCGCTGGAAGACGGAAAGCTTTGAGTGGCATCCAGAGTCTAAAAGCAAAATAGACTGTACAGAGTGATAATCATCAGCTGGAGAGCAATAATTGAAGGACGATATCATTATCTTACGGGAACAATCTTTAGTCCAGTCTCCCGGAAGATACAGACGTGTAAAATTGGTGAGATGTAGTCAGCACGACATAAAAATGTTTCAACTCCTCCGAAAACGGATCAAAGAAATGGTCAGTTAGGACGAATGGTTTATGGCAGGTCATGAGACGATCACGAAGCGCGAACAAAGTAAGACTTTATCAGAAGTTCCGAATCCTACCTCCGCCACTTCTGAAGATAGTGGACGTGGGTAGGTTGATGGAAGGCTGGGAAAAGGAGCCGCGGCAAGCTCCATAAGTTCATGATTAGATTGTAGGTCGGGAACCATAACGTCATTCGACGACACAGAAGAATGTGTTGGACAGAGGGAGACCTCGTGCCAGGGTTCCCATATATGAAGCTCATGACCAACGATGAAACCTTCTGGGTTACGAATATAGATCCCGTTCCGACCACGTACGCGAGGTGGAGCGACAGTGGGAAAAGATAGAACAACGAGATAGCAGCGTTTTTCTTGTGTTTGCAGATGCGGGTACGAGGTTGGTGTAGTTATTATACGACAAAGGGCGGCACCGATAGAAATTGCAGAGGAAGAACTAATCGATTTTCGAGGAGAGCTAGACTTGGTGCCCGCGGGCTGATCAATTATCTCGAGAATTTGCAAACGAAGATCCGCATTTGAGCAAAAACTTGAAGACGAAAGCTGGAGTTCCATCTCCTTTTGCCAGAGAACGAGCGAAGTACGAGATTGTGCTAAAAGCTCAGAGGAACGCGCTGCGAGACCACCCCTTGAATCGACCAATGATGAGCAATTGTACATTAATGCATTATTTCAACCACTCACTTGAGAAATCTGGGCTCCTTACCTTTACCTTTCATAGACTTGACATTTTTTCGGGGACTCATGCCAACATTCCATTCTGGCTGCGCATGTTTATTAGATGCAGCAATATCGGGGTGCTGATCACGGAGAAATATGTGCGCCAGCTCAGCAGTACCACTATCAGTTAAAAGATCGGTTGCCAATGCAATGTTAGTAGTCGATATGGTTCGCAGAGATGCCTCTATAGAAGTTTCTTTAGGTGCGAATATCACCGGCGCTGGCATGTTCTGCAAGGTTGCGACATGTTTAGGCGGTGTTGGGAGAGACGGGGGTGGTGGCAGCGGTGCCATAACTGAGGTTTCACCCTTAGTCAAAGTCCGAGGATTAGGCAGAGGCTGAAGGCGAGTAGGGGGTACAAAATTTTTCTCTTTCTTTGCCGTGTGTATCACGAAAGCAGGAACGGTTAGTTGCTTGAGATTCTGAGACTTTGGGTTGTTCAAGGAAGCCGCCGAGACAGATTTGGATGTGACAAAGTCAGACTTTAAACCAAAATTTGACTTAGAGAAGGGCTTGGGCTTGTTACGTGCTAGCTGTGGTTGTTTCTCACTGAACGTCGAAGTGAACTTAGGAGCTTGAACGGGGGCTTTTGGACCATCAGGTCTCTGTCTTTCAAATCCGTCGGCTACAACCATAACCCGCCGACGCTTTTGAGCCGGAAAATTCTATATAAACCTCGCACAATCAGGAAAGAATGGAATGCAACAGCTCATAACACAAACCTGGGCATTGTCGTCGGGCATGGGGAGTCGGAGATCAAGGTGTGACTCGAAGTGTGACGGGGTTGTTCGCCGGCTCTTTTACGGCCACTATGTCGAGACTTGCACAAGATGCTGCTGCCTTCAAATCCGTGCTCAAGCGGCAGGATTACACCTCATGGCACTCTCAGCCTCTCGCACCCTCTGAGGCCGTGACGCCCGCATCTCTTCAAACGGTAACTGAGTCGTCCTCACAATCTACGCCGAAAAAGAAGCGACCGAAGACGAGTATGTCAACAAAGCTTTTCCGACCTTTTATACATTAATAATTCATCAAGATATCGTGTACTCCCAGCCTGCAGACACTGGCACAGGTTTAAACGTCAATACCCAATTAGTGTACGCGGTAAATCATCTCAAGGTGCGGGTGTCACAATCAGAGCATCGAGTACAAAGTCGGCTGAGGTCATTTCAGGGTACACAAAACCCTATGCGATTGCAGGACATCGCCATTGTCACAAATACACCGTTGGATACTGATCCCTTTCTCCTCGAAAAGTTCAAAGCACACGACCGTATTATATGGGATCCTAAAACCGACCTATACTCATATAAGGCTCGTATCCATTCTTCCCCTGATTCGTCTTCTTCTCAAGTGTACTATAGCACGAGTTCAATTTTCGGAACAAAGCAGCCCTTTTGACTGAAATCCAACGACAAACACGAAAAGGCGGAGGCATTCCAGTTCGCGCATTGAAAGAGTCGTGGAAAGAAGCACCCGCCGCCATTGAGGAGCTAGAGAAGGAGGGCGAAGTTTTGGTTACACGGACACTCAAGGATGGTCAGCTACGGATGGTTTTTTGGAACGAGATAAAACCAACGGAAGAGGCTGGGGGCATGCCGGTCGAAAAAGGTGGGTCGATCTCCCTCTGACGCAAATGGATTTTCGAATGGTTGTCGGACACTCTGTATGTCGAGTTCCACACTGACGTCATGAACTCAGAGTTCAGCGACTTGTGGCACTCTCTAAAGGTTCCCAATGACGTCGATCTCTTGAAACAACTTGCTTCAGGTATATTCTCAGCTGTTGGTGGCCCACGGCCTTCTGAAACAGGTTGGTATAGAGGGTCTCCAGGTTACAAACGCGGAGGCGCCCGCACCAAAAGCGCCCGCAGGCAAAAAGAAAGGGAAACGCGGCGGTGCACCCAGACAGCGCCAAGTGCGCATCACCAACACACATATGAAAGGCGAGATCGACCTTTCACGCGATTACGTGGCGCCTGCGAAGCAGAAGTGATATATTTTGCGAAAGGCGAGATGTTTTTGCCTTTCTCAGATCATGTATCTATGTCACTATACATACATACCCTAGATACCCTCTCCGCGGCCTCGCTCAGGCCACCCTAATCACAACTATTTTAAAGCTACAGGGGCATTGTTTCTGTTAGTATCGTGCTTGCCGATTTCTATGCAAACCTCACCAGAGGGAGGTAGTTTGAGTGAAAGAAAGTTGAACATGATATTGGATCCGATGCATATGAAAGCAAGGGCCCGATAGAAAGAAGGAATACAGCGCAGAAGTCCCTTCCCGAGTACCTTTCGTGAATGCAATGTGAGGTCCTGCCTGCCACGACAGGAGAGCTTTAACGTAGGTTACAAAGCCCAAGCTGCGAAGTCAAAGCGTGCAACCGCGCCTTGAGATTGGCTACATCTTCCATCGTAGGTCTTCCAGGAGAATTCACAGTTCCTCCAGCTGACAGTCCTGCTAACGTATCCTCCGTGCTCTCCATTTGCCTCCTATCCTCGACTTCCTCGTGGACCTCCATACCCTGCCCTTCAGCCTCGAGGTGCTCCCTTGCATGTTTTTCTGCCTCCAGGTCGCGCGGCTCAACATCCGAGAACCTGACATTTCCAAGTAAAGAAACAATGTTGCGTGCTTCATGGACCAGGGCCTCCTTCGCGCTCTCAGAAAGACCCAGAGCAGCTAAAGATGTAGATGTTAAGAATGAAAGGAGTGCAGAGGATTGACCGCGGATGAGACCGAGATCTCGTCCCAAAGGGGCGCCAATGGTCGCAAACCCAGCATCGAAGCCTTCCTGAACAGATGCTTCTTTGCCTGTTGTTATTCCTTCGCGGTATCCGACCTAAGATTAATGTTGTAATTTCATAGTGAGAGGAGCGTCTATAGTCCGGTTAACATACATCAGTGAACTCGGACGACATCTTCATCCATTCAGCGTCTCGTATTTCTTTCCAGGCGGCCGTGTTATCGCGTGATTCATCCCATGGCATATCCATTCCAGGCAAGTAAATAATTGCTTCAAGACTGAGGTTGCGTGAAGTGAGTGTGATAAGAAGTGTAACCATAGATTAGGTTTCCCATCTTTGACGATGGTCGAGCCGTTTTTCTTTTTTTTTTCTCTTTTTTTTTTTGGAGTAGCGTTTGGGATAGTGAGGGGAACAACGGCCTGGGCGTAGCCCCTTCATCCGCTGGCTTACACCTGGGGTTTTCAACCAGGTTGGTCTTGAGTTCTGTGCCGTTCATAATTCTCCGCGGGGAAATGCATTTACGCTCTGAGTGTGGGGCCTCTGAGGGGTTGTTAGCCTTCCCCTGCTCGGCCCAATGCCCAATACCCACTAAAACCCCGCTGTTTGTCCTTCCTGCGGGACTATCCTGTCGGACGTTATTTTCGAAACGTGTACCTACCCATGTATCTATGACCGTCTCTATTGGAATTGATTTTATTTTTTTGTTTGTGAGTTTAATGTCCAGTTCTACTCTGCATTCCATCATGTTCCACCTGTTTTCCACTTCTACGGAGGTGTGTGGTAGGTCTTTTCTTACATCAATGACATTCCGTAGAAAAATATCAGGATCTCCAACGAGTTTTTGTTACGAGCGAGAACTATGTATGCATCTATGTGACATTTTGGGCTGTCTGAGGATCTCTTAGCACATCTACCGAATCCTCGCTTCATAGCGAACCGCGGGCGACATAGTGATGCATACCTATTATATTCGAGGAAGAGCAAATTTAAAGTATTTTTTTCACTTTGAAGGCATTGATTACGCATGATTCAACACCGACCTGACTGGCTTCTTGATGAGCTTCAGTTACTTTTGCAGACAAGAACTAATGTCACTTTCGTTGCAGATTTGGCAGATACCATACTGACACACCTTCCGAGCGCAGGCAACGTGAGGGTAACCCTACATTAGGAGTTGATCTTATGTAATTTTGTTTAATGTTTTATAAATTGATAACAGAATCTTAGGATTGGTTCACTTCAAGATTTTGTCTTCAACTCAAGTCAAGTTACTTACTACTTACTATTCTCAGCAACTGGTGGCAATTTGATACTTTAAGATTATCTAGCTGGGAACTACCTTGACTCTTAAAATTTCAAACCCTGGATCCACGCCAAGAGCTCCTCGTTTACCCTCTCCTTCCCCTCCCACATAACCCAATGGTCTGTGTCGAATTCCTTTATGGTTAAGGGACCTTTCACACTTCGCGCCGTCACTACTTTCTGGAGAGGAGCCAGACATACATAGTCCTTCAAGGCAGTGCCCAGGAAAACAGGTTCGTGTATCACTGGTGTGATGGCTGGTCATTACATCAGTCGCGATTGAAGGTGGGATAAGCGCGGCAGGTACCTTCCAAATCCTCAATTTCGAGGTCAAACACCTTGGTTTTATAATAGTTGACTGGTCCTGTGAGACCACCCTTGAGAAGTTCGTTCTTCTGTTTCTCTATTTCCTACAGAATAGGCAAGCTCTGTCAATTGAGTTAGGTGTACTATTCAAGATGTGGATACGTTTTCTGGAAGATAAGACGCAAATTTCGTCTTCTTGTTTCCTTCAACCCAAGCTTTTAAAGCTCCACTTGGTGTGAGATGAGTTATACAGAGTTTGGGATCATCGGCTAAAACCAGGCTGTAGAATGAGTCGATCTTTAGAGGTATTAATTGGCGCATATCCTTTAAGAAAAAGTGAGAGCAACTGACATTCTTTTCAATAAGCTCAGGTGCTCCCTCTTCCGCGAGGAAGTACCAGTATCCAAACAGTTCCCGGCCAGCAATTTCGGACTTCCCGATATCACTGATGGGACCTGGGGGTATATATCCAAGCGCGAGAAATGCGAAAGCAACGAAGCGATCGGGAAAGTAATTGGCAAGCCGGCTGACAACTCCACTTCCCCTTTCATCATCACGACTTCAGCGATTTATCTGGGACATATCACACAGATAGCCTACCAGTCGTGTCCAACCGCGATGGGTTTGTCAACCTTCTCTGCGTCAAGAATATCAAGAAGATCCTGTGCTATCAAGCTCAATCCGTAGTCGGCGGGATCTGCGGGCTTGTCTGTCCCGCCATATCCAAGCATATCGGGTACGATCAGGCCATAGCCCTTATCTTTGAAGAAGGTTACTTGATATCTCCAGTCGTACGATGTGCTAGGGAATCCGTGAACAAATAGAAGTAAAGGTTTACCATCTGTTGGTGCTGAGAAATAGTAGTTGTATTTGAGGTTGCGACGGGTCAAAGCAGACTTGTAGAGCGTAGCATCCATGATGGATTAGGCTACATCAACTTGAGGCATTTAGATTAAATACTATGGAGAAGGCCGTAATACGGTCAGGATAGATCCGGCCGTGGTCTACCCGGTGTTGTAGAGATGACTCTTGAGACTTAGAACACAACAAGAGTCAAAAAAAAAAAAAAAAAAAAAAACGAGGATAAGACAGCGAGGCGCATATAGTTCAATGCTTGCTGGTTGTGATTCCCGGCGCAGGATTGCGGAAATCGAGCCATAAAAGAAAAAGTTTTCAAGATTTGAAGCACCAAGGAATATCCATTTTTTGACTACGTTTCTTGAGTCTCGACTCCCGACAAATGACTCAAAAGTCTTTTTATACAGAAACGTTTGAAGGACAGGATTTCGCGATGGTGCTGCACGATTTACTCTCAAATTGCCTCCGTTCGAAACTGTGTCATTGCTCTTCAAGAATTTTCAGAGTTTAACGAGAATGGTTTGCCTTAATTACTGAGGAACAAAAGAAACGACCTGTGGCGCATTGTTATCCAAACAATCCAATCGAAATCTTTGCGTAAGTGAAGGAAGAGTTATTATGTACATGCATTAGCAGAAAATTGGTTTCAACCAAGGAAATCTCGGTCAAGATGCCAAGGGTCCACCTGCCTATGAATATATTTCTGCAATGAGAACATCTATTATGGGTACATGGTGTAGTTGATTATCACGCCTGCTTAGCATTCTTTTAGTGGCATAGCATGTTGATCTGACCTAAAAGAGTTCTATTTGATGAGGGTGCGTGGGAAGTTCAAAATAAATTCGAGGTCGTGCTCTGAACGTCGTTAAAGGAAGATCAGTGACTACAAGCAACTTCCCCGGATAGCAAAACTTGTTGTAGAAGATCTATAAGACTCTGCTTCACTCTGTTCCCTCTCCAGGTTCATATTTGTAGAGTAAAACGACAGTTTTAGTCCTCAGTCACTCTAGGTATTGTAGTTGACTCAGAATATATTACCTGTAGAGTAAAACGACAGTTTTAGTCTACAGTAATCTGTAAGTAATCTGTCGTAAGGTAATGAAAATAAGGAAATGCTCACCCTCAGTCACTCTAGGTATTGTAGTTGACTGAGGGGCATTGTTTGGTATACAAAAAATGTAAAGAAAAGATATAAACAAAGATTAGCAAATACCAATCAGAGAGAGTGTGTGTCAGGGGACCAGTCTCTGGACCATGTCCAACCCTATTCCGAGCTTAGTCCGACAATATGCGTATTCCTAGCAGATCCGACCGGCCACTCGGCCCACCCTTTCCCCTTCCATCTTGTAGTAGTCAGCCTTGATGAGTCATATGCCTGGACCTTACTCAGCATCAATTATTGTTAGTCATACTCCTTTACATACCGGGGCCTGATTAGTAAACAGTATTAGTAATAGCACAACCACCAATGTAGTATATATAGGCAGCCTGTGGAATAGAATATCCCCAGGCTGAACAATAGCAGTGTTCTTCTGGCCTATCCACTGAACCAACCATAAGCTTATCTAGCGCAGTCCGACCCTCTGTTAGCCTTGCTCGCTTCTTGCCCAACTCCTGCCCGCCTCTGTGCTCGCTCAACTCTTGCTTGCCCTTTGCATCACCAACTCTGTTAAAGGAGTTCCGCAGACGTCAAGTGTTTCTCTTACACAATCCTCAACAATATTTTATGTGATCATGTTAGAAACCAGACCCTAAGAACAAATGTAAGGCCTTTCCAGTTTGCATTTGGGCTTATGGTCAAGCCAAGTTAATGAAAGGCTTAAACAACCTCCTTGTATGGGCCGTTGCAAGTGCAGCATAACTAAGATCTATCTTATCATATAGTACAAATTTATTATTCTGGTCAAATGTTGTAGACTTATACATTCATCTGAACAGTTATTTATATAAGGCTATAGGTTTTATATTCTTATGTACAGGCTTGTGTTAGATGCCAATGATTCGAGATCACTGTAAATGCCATAAGTCTGATGACCGAGAGGGTCAGTAGATGAAATGTTCATCCTTAATATTAATTGCTCTTACCCTTAAACTGAACATATATATACATTACTCATACCAAGCGCACCCTTAGTCAAATATACAAAGACTAAGGGTGAGCAAACATTATCCTATTACACTACTTTAACTTACAACCTACCTAGTGCATGTACTTATTCATGTATATTACAGGTCTAGATTCTAACAGGTTATGGGAGAGTGCTGCTCTGTACATTGACATATGACTTGACAACCAGGACCTGTAATTTTTTTTTGGACCGACTGTCCATTATTGGTGGGCTGCTGCCCTGTCTTTATTCTCTGATAACCGAGCGTGCTGCCTTGTGTGCTGACTTACCTTGGGGACCCACACCAGTCTAGACAATCCCTATCTTATCCTTACCCTCGATCTTCGCTATGGCTCCAACTACTGATTCTGCTAGAAGTTCTGGGAGTCCCTCCCAAATATTACTAACTCTGAGGCACAGGAGATGTGCAAAAATGATGGCATTACACCTGTGATCTCCCAGATCAAGGTTTTGCTCCGTTACTCTGGAGATCTCTTAGCAAAAGATGATGGCAAGTAGACGCCATGGTCAAAATTCATGAAACTGGAACTTACTATGTCCGGCCTATATGAGTATGTTTTTGACCCTCCCAATGTCCCCCACAGGACATTCGAGCCTCAGGCGTACCGTAATTGGCAGTTGAATAACCGCCTTGCGCACTCCTTCCTGATGTTAGGACTGTCTGAATTGGAACACAATCTAGCCAACAACTTTGTTGATGCAAAGACATTGTGGGAATACTTGCAGGCACAGCACAGCAGGGTGAGCCCAGTCCAGCAGGTTTGCCTCCTACAAGAGGTGCTAACTACAAAATGTTCTCTGCCCGAGCCTATTACAAAGACGATTGACCACATCTACGAGAAAATCAACCACACGTTTGATGTTGGGGTCGTGACCAAGGACCTCCTCCAATTGATTGCCGCATTGTCCTCCCTGTCCGACAACTCGCTATACATGAGCGCACGGTCAATCATTTCTCATGATCTTGCAGCAGCAATTGCGGCTGCACCTTATGGCCCAGACAAGATTTGTCATTTCTTGGAAAACAAGCAGACACTATATGCTGCCAATAAGGGTGCCCAGGACACACTCCCTACTGCACTAGCGGCTCGACCAACAGCTCAACAGGATGACTTGGTTTGTGAAGCCTGTTGAGCAAAGGGGCACACAAATTACACGGGGCATACCAAACCGTGGTGTATCCTAGATGAGGGTGGCATGGCAGGGAAGACACTAGACAAAGCAAGGACCGCTTGAATGGCATACTATAAGGCAAGCGGGACAACCAAGACAAGAAGAAGAGCATGACAAAACTCACTTTTACACCGGCAGGAGGATCAGCATTCATGGTCGAAGGAGATGCAATGATGATGCCCGAAAGTCGCTAAGCACTCTCCTGGTAGATAGTAAACTTAGCGCCTCACAAATGAGTAGTGTCGGGTGGTCGCTAGTGTTGAGAGAGTCTCAGGCAGGGTCTCAGAAGCCTAGTCTTTTTAGTGGGATTTGAACTTAGAGAAATAAACTGGTTGCTTAGCGATCTAAGCCAAAAGCATGCAAGGCACTAGGGTGCTAGAAGTCGGCAAAGACTCTAGCAACGTAAACATTGGCAACAATGTGCCCATATGGCACCATAAGACGAAAGTTGGTAGACAAAGTTGGTGAGGTGAAGTCGGCAAGACTGTATCACTTAGCAACTCTGAGGACTTAGAATGCGCTGAAATGTGATCTGAACTGTGGGGTGTACAATTTGATGATGGCTAAGACAAAATATGTACAGTATAGGCAGTAAGTTGCCGTGGTAATTAAACTAAAAGTCACTAATTAATCAATCGAAATGAAGACCAGTGTGATTACATGTGAAAGTCGCCAAGTGACGTTGTCTGTCAAGTCGGCAAGCGTTAACTCATCATTCCAGTGGTGAAAGAGGCCAAATGCACGGGGGCCATTGCTAAGGCCTGAAATCCTCACGTGGACCTGTCCCATGTAAGTCGCTAAGTGTCAGATCAACTGTAAGCGTCACTAATATCTGAAACTATCATGTGGGCCTGTCTCACGTAAATCGCTAAGCGTCGCTAAAGTGATCTGACATCGGATCTTTGAGAAGCACTGGATTTTGATAGGCATTGCTAAAGGCTCTGGCGTCAGTTATCACTGATCAGGGACTTGAAGGGGGCTGGGCTGGAGTCAGGTGAGTGGCAGGTGATCGCCAAGTCATGTGGTTGCTAAGTCCTGTGATCCTGCACGTCGCGTCCTGTAGCCTGAGTTTGATCCCTGCTAGCTGCAAAATATAAGTCACTAAAAATAGCGCTGGTGCGCTGAGCTCAGCCAGAGTCTTATTAGCAAGTACCTTGGCTGCTTATCTTGGTAGTCAGGCAGGTCAATTGTTATGTACAGCATCAAAGGCTGAATTTGCAGGTTTGGCGTCAGACACAATTCTGGACCATTTCACTGATGCTGAGAGCCTGGAAGTCAATGTGTGGATTGCACTGGAGGAGGAGTCAGTAGTAAGCATTGACTGGAAAGACCATACACCACAAACCAAAACCAAGACAACACTATCCAGCACCACCACAATGCTTGATGCATCTCCCTTCTACCTAAACTCAGGCGTGACCGTACACATCTCTCTGAATGCCACCGATTTCCTATCTCTGATGTCAATACCAAACAAGTCCATACAAGGTGTAGGCAGATCCACAATTTTTGCAACTGGTGTTGGAAACATGAAATTACATCTTGCCAATGGCTCCCACCTGATACTTGATGATGCTCTCCTGGTCTCTGATGCCACTGTCCGACTCCTATCAGTTAGCTCCATGGCCAAGAAGAACAATATATTCACCATGTTCAACAACACGAGTGCAACACTGTACAAGGGAACGACAAACAAACTAGTAGCAAATAGAACCCTAATCCCCATGAAGAATTTATATGCACTCGACCTCTATACCAAATCTGCATTCAACATGCACTCATCACCTGATATTGTCACATGGCACCATTGTCTAGGCCATGCCAACTACCAAACTGTCTTGGAGATGGCAAGAAGAAGCATGATCAAAGGTATGCCATGCACCTTCACTATGAAACTGCCAAAATGTAATGAATGCATCCTTGGCAAACAGACCAGAGCACCTGTCCCAAAGATTAAAGAAGAAGGCATTGGTCACAGAGCAACACGTAAACTTGGGATAGTGTGAGTGGATCTAACAGGGAAGCAGGACATTACATCGAGGACTGGGAATAATTACATCATGAATATCGTCAATGACTATACAAATAAGGCGTGGTCTATACTATTGAAATTAAAGAGCAATGCATTCAAAGAACTTCAGGCATGGATTCTTGCACGACAGGTCAAAACAGGCCAGAAAGTTGGTATATTATGCTCTGGAAATGATTCAGAAATCATAGCCAAGGAAAATGAAGAATGGTACAAGTCTCAAGGAATAACAATGCAACATGGAGCTGTATATACCTCTGCACACCTAGGCTGGGTCAAGCACATGCATTGGACACTCATGGGGAAGAGCATTGCCATGAGATTATATGCAAAGTGCCCACCGTTTCTCTGGGATGAGTTTTATTTAACAGCAACTCACTTACACGGAAAGACAAAAACCTCAGCTGTAAATGACGTCACACCAGATGAGTTATGGTACAGCAAGAAGCCAAGTTATTCCTACATTTGCAAGATTGGTTGCAGGGTATTTGTCCTCATATTGGGTAAACACAATCCAAAAATCTACGAGTGGGCAATTGAATGCACGCTGATAGGCTATGACCCTAAAGCAAAAGCATATCGATGCTATTGTCACAACCCACCCCTGGGCCTAAGCTCCGGGCCCAGGCCACCCCCACACACTCCCCAGCAAACCACTCACACAACCCCCAACTCAGGACAAACTCCATGATCACCCAACGTGGCCATCACGTCATACCCCGGCCGACCCTGGCACTTCTCCTGGACATCATCGACAACCTCCGGCAATCCCTGGCACAACAGCATGGCAATCCATGCATCACCCAACGCATCAGGCATCATCATGCATCATTCAAAGCATCATGCATAGCCACGCACCACCCGACGCATCATGCATCACTCCATGCATCAGTCCACGCATTATACATCGCAACGCATCAGTTCCAGCATCATGCCTCGCCGCATCCTCTTGTTATGCCACGTCCTCCCTTGTGCGGCGCCACCACAACTCTCCAAGCAGCAGCGCCACTACCATCCAACACCTGCAGGGCTCTCTTTGTCTTCCTATGTGCTCCGGAATGCCACCCAAGCCTTGGGGGTAGGCCTCAGACCCAGAGCCAGGACTCCAGACCTTACTTGACGTGTAGTCAGTATATAAGTCTCACCGTAGCACCTAGTACAGTAGTCTTGATATTGCCTACACTTCCCGGTGATGACGCCCAAAAGTCGCTAAGTACTGTCAAGGGTAAACTGTACCTAGCTACTGTGAAAAGTAATGCGTTGGGCGGTCGCTAGTTGCAAGGGAGTC
>QLOM01006254.1:0-14621 GCA_003313785.1 Termitomyces sp. MG148
CGAGTCCGCTTGGTAAGGCCTCGCCCAGAATTGCTGAGCCCCCGGGTCAGCGGAACCTGACAAATATATCCAGAGCTCACAACGTAATAATTGAGGCACGTGTGTTCCAAGCAAAGAACATGAATGCGCGTCGATGGGATGACTCATCAATAACTGCTAGAGTATTGGTGAATTTGTCAACACATAATCTCAGACTGCCAAAGAGATGGGCGAGCAAGCTTTGCCTGAAATGGGTTGGACTGTATTGTGTTTTGAGTGTGGAGCCACACACATCCAACTATGTATTGGAGCTGCCAATGGCACTCCAGGAATGGCATATCGTTCCAAAATTCTATGTGTCACTATTGCAACCATATGTGGCATTAGATGATGTGTTTTTTCCAAATAGGGCAATGCCAGGGCCCTATGACTTTGGCGCCAGGTGTCAGGGGACTCCTCATTTCATTTCTTTTCTTGTCCTTTATTTCTTTTTCTTATCCTTCTTTTTCTTCTCTTGTCTATCTTTTTACTTTTAGTACAGTTCTCCCTCACCTTCTTTTACTGGTTCTGTCCGCTCTGGCTTACTTAATAAGCTGCATGTAATCCAGTAACTACCGAGTCACATGCAATGTCCAAGTTTTTCACCATTTAGGTTAAGGTTAGCCACCTTGTTGATCTGTATAGTTGTTTCCCATGCTTCTGAAGCCTCAGAAGCATCAGTCCTGGCATAGGGAATCCTTAGACTTGTTTTTTTTGGATTTTCCTCTGCCAGGTAAGTAGTCATTGTAGTGTTACCTATGCATTTTCTAATATACTTTGGATTTCCCTCTGCCAGCTGTGTGACTGAGCCATAGCCTCCGGAGGTCGCCCTTACACCAAGAACAACAATGAATGGTTTGTCAAGAGTATCATCAGACACTAATAGACTGAGCAAAATATGCTTGAGTTTGAGGTACAGTGGTCCCTGGGGGACATGACGTGGGAGCCCTATGCCCACTGTGACAAGCTGGTGGCACTGGACGCTACTGAGAGCTGAATGGGGCTAAGCGCCCAAGTCAGTTGGGTAGGCGCCCAAGCACCTGATTAATTGGGGAATTGATTGTGGCTGTGCTGCATTTGTCAGTGGGTGGCTGAGACTTACATCTCAATTTTTTTTTTACCACCATGGATATTACACCCATGAAACACAAGCAGCAGCAGCAGCAGCAGCAGAACCAGCAATTTGCCTACTCCCAGGTGTTGTTGGGCATACCAACAACAGAAGGGGGGGGGGCTGGAGGCAATCCCACAAAATCAGTACCAAAAGGCCCTTCAATGGGGCCAGTCAGCACAAAATGTGGGTTACCCACAACAACAACATATGGTGGCAGAGTACTCATCATAGTATCAGGCAGCAGCCATCTGATACCCCCCACAGGCAGTGGGAGGTGATTATCCAATGCAGCTGCCCCTAGGAGGTGGATTTCCACCTCAGCAGGTAGCAGGACCTGGGGGCCAGCCCCAGATGGTACAGTATTGGAGCCAAGTTGGCTCACAAGAGTCACCAAACTAGGAGCAACCCCAAGAAGCAATGCATGGAATAATGGGGCCTCCACCTCTGCTTTCCTATGCAGCCCCAATGTTGTACTCATCCATGGCACCATTGGGGATAATGCCCTACTACCCCACATGGATAAGAGCCTGGGGTGCAATGCTCTAGCAACCAGCCATTTTGGCAGCGCCAACTCCTGGGGCCAGGAATGCCCCTCCTCTGCTGGTGGCGCCAGCAAAGGATGATGTTGCTGAGCAGCAAAAAATGAGTGAGTCAATGGCGAAACCATCAGAGAGGCTTGTGTGCTTCTTGCTGAGGCAGCGGCTGGAGATGCCGCTATCAGACAATGATGAAGTAAAATAGAGCGAGTTGTGCACACAAAGGTAAAAGGAAGGGCAATCAAGCCCACCCATGGCCTGGACATGATCCTGGCCAAGTTATTGCAGTGTCTGGAGAACAACGGATACAATGTACCCACCAACGCATCATTTCTCTGCAATGTGGAGGTGCTACTTCTCATCAATTGAATGATTGATGACTTAGAATATGTGCGCACACAGCACACTACAGACCTTCTTGCCATTTCTGCTGCACATAAGCGGCAAGCTTCTTTATTGAGTCAGGATACCAACTCTAGTAAGAGGATGTATTAGCAAGGAGTGGCAGATGTGCCCTCCTGCTCAACAACATCAAGTGTTCCCACATCTGGCTGAGAGTCTGGCCTGGAGCAAGATATTGTTCCCTATGACGATGTCATTGCCCCAGCTGGCCCTTGGCTGCTCAAGTGCCTAGCCTCAGGCACATCTGAGGTCACACCATTGCGACTTAATTCTGTGGTTTCAATCACGTACCCTGGGGAGCAAGGATTAGCCAGGGAAAGAGTTCTCTCCAAAGAGGCCAGGCCTATGGTGCCCTGGCATGATTGCCAAGGCAAGCAAAAGGACAACTAGCAGGTCCAAATTATCACTTTTGTGGCTGACATGCCAAAAGGCACATCACGGAGCACTTTCCTGTTTCTACTTGCAGTGCTTGTGGAGAGACCCCAGCCAGTGTTGCCACGCAGAGTGTGGGCAATGGATCCACAAAATGATGATACTTTGTGAGGGAGATTGCCCTTGCCTCTGTTCGATGCCAGCCCCTATGATGAGCCCAAGATGGCTTGCATGGAGTCACCTGTGCTAGGTGAAACGACAGTGCAGTGGTATGATTGCATGCGGCACAACCAAGGCTGGCAGGACAAGATGAACTGCCAGCAGAAGCACCAAGACCAGATCAAGGCTGCTTGCCTCAAAGAACTGAGCAGGAGAATTCCCAACGCCATTGGAGTCCTCATTTATAAGGACAAAATGGTCAAGCATCAGAACTCATTCTTTGGAGCAGGCCTGGCACCACACTTTTATTGGTCTGGAATAACCAACACAATTTTTGTTAGGATGGATGCCCATGCTGCCTTGGCCCATGAGAATGCCAAGTCGGGCAACGTTGCCTAGGCCCCTTGTAACAAAGTATACAAGTTGGCCTCTAGGAGATTGATTCTCTACCAATTCTTGGGAGCTGCAAAGGCTCCATATCCTCATGAACAATCTGTTCACCTCATTGCAGGAGCGCCAGACTGGCTATCTCCTGCTCAATGAGCTCAAGTGGGTGGCACTTAATTGCCACCTTACAGCCCAAGACAGAACTATGTCCCTGCTACTGGATGATCCCCAATATGCCACCATCACTGCGCCATTTGCAAGCACAGAAGAGCAGGAAGCCATCCTGTGACTTATTGTGCCTTCGTGGTTCTATTGCCACAAGGATATGGGTAGGATTGCCTTTGTTGGCATAAACACCCCTGACCCAAAGCAACCATTTGCTTTGGACTACTTGAGCTTGTACGCCCTATTGTACAGGCATCCCAGAATGCCCAATGTATGGACTGGACTGGCAATTAACCATGCTATGCACATTTACTGGCGTAGCCTCTTTGGCTTTGCTCTGATGCGGGTGCTGTGCTCCAGCTGACCATTGAAGATGATGGTTCACTGTCATCTAGCATACGTATTTGCGCAGCCAGGACTGTACTGTAAGGCCATTGCAGAGTGTGAGGAGGTTACCAGGCAAACATTTGAGCTCTTCTCCTCCGACAACACTGACATGGAAACATGTCAGGTTGACATTCCCAAGGAGTCTGCCTTGTTATTCACTACCATAGACATGTTACACGTTCTCATTTACAACCATGTCCTGGTCAACTGGGTGGACCATGCATATACATATGGGGTCACTTATCTGACCCACATTTTCTTCACCAACCACCAGCTACAGCTCAAGGCAGCAGCTGTGGATGATGCTTGGCGCCACCGCCTCAACACAATGGGAACTCCTCCATCAATTGCAGAGTGGGATAGGTGATGTGACGCCACTAACAGAGACCATTATCGGTTGATGCTGCAGCAGCAGGACAACCGCTGCATCTACTGTGATGCATTCTGCAATGGAATGCACCTTAGCATTGGACAAGATCCCCATGCATGTGATCTATGAACATGTGATTACTCAGTGGAGGTGGTACCTCTCAGTAGTCCAGAGATAGCTCCAAGAGACCCATATATTGACTATTTGTTGATGTTGTTGCCGCTTCAGGACTACGAGGATTCTCCACCTTGAGCAGGACCCTTGGGGACTCAGCCCATGCCCACTGCTAAGGAGGAGCTCCTCAACTAGGACAATGAGATGGCTGATCCTTTCTGGATGGCAGAGAGCTTGCCAATCACTCCTGTCCCTCACTTATTGATGGCGTGACTGTGCTGTGTGTAGACTGCAGTGCGGTCTAATTGGGGGGTGTGTAGCGGAGTGGCGCCTCAAGTGCCTCATTGTTATTATTATGTTTACTGATATTAATATTATTTACATTTAGATATAAATACATATATTACAGCTGATCTAATCATCTTACTTTTTGTTTATACCTACATAGTCAATAGACCAGACTGGTCTAATTCTGTGTGGTGTGAACTGTAAGCTTCACAACTAGTAACTTCCATTACACTCCGGGTGCAGAAGAGTAATGTTGTTGTTGTTTCCTGTGCTGGAACCATGGTAGGCACACTAAGAAAGAGTGTTGGGCTTCTTCATGCTTTGACTGGGCTTGTAGTGCAGCGTAAAATCAAAGTTGGCAAGGTACAGAGACTACTGGGCCTGTCAACGGTTGAGCTTTTTGGCTGTCCAAAAGTATTTTAGGTTCTTGTGGTCAGTCCAGACTTTGAACTTGTGCCAGGCCCCCTCCAGGAAGTAGCGCCACTCCTCCAGCAACCAGATGATTGTGAGCATCTCCTTGTTGTGGATCTTGTAATTCCACTCCATGGCATTTAGGCTCTTGGAGTAGAAGGCAACAGAGTGCCACTTACCATCCTCCAGAGACTGCTGAGAGGGGACTATGCCAGTGGTGAAGTCAAAGCTGTCCACCTCGACTTGGAAGGGCTGATCATTATTGGGAAAGAGCAGAATGGGCTTGGAGGTGATGGCAGACTTCAAGGCATCAAAGGCTCACTGTTCCATGTCTTCCCAAACTAGGCAGTATTCTTCCTAGTGAAGTTGAAGAGGGAGCAAGCATGGTGAGAGAAGTCCTGGATGAACCGCCGGTAGAAGTTAGTGAACCCCAGGAAGGCCTGTACTTCCTTCTTGCTCTGGGGCTCTGGCCACTGCGTGATGCCAGCCACCTTCACTAGATCCATCTCTGCCATGCTATGGAAGATGAGTCCAAGGTACTCGATGCAGGTCTGCTTGAACTCACACTTCTCTGGCTTGAGGTAGAGCTGGTGTTGGTGGAGACAGTCCAGAACAACTTGCATGATTCAACAATGTTCCTCTAATGTCTTGGTGTAGATGAGGATGTCATTGAGATACATGCAAATTATGCTGTTGGCTATAAGGTCCCGGAATATGTCATTCATCATAGTCTGGAAGGTGGCGGAGCTGTTGGTAAGTCCAAAGAACATTACCAGGGATTCAAACAGTCCACAGTTGTCCTGGAATGCTGCTTTCCACTCATCTCCCTCCTGGATGCACATGTTGTTGTAGCCTCAGCAGACATTCAACTTAGTGAAGTAGTGTGCACTCCAGAGATTGTTGATCAATTAAGAGATGAAGAGAAGTGGATAGCAGTTCTTGACAGTCATTGCATGATAGTCCTGGACCAATTGGAGGGAGCCATCCTTCTTCTTGATAAAAAACACCGGTGAGGCCATCAGGGACTTTGAGGGGCAAATTTGTCTGGACTCCAGATTCTCCAGAGGAACACATCGAGTTTATCCTGCTCTTTGGGCAGGAGTGGATGAACCTTGCAGCTGGCCAGCTTTGAATCTGGCAGGATTTCAATGGCATGGTCCAACTGCTTGCATTCTAGGAAGGAGTCAAACAAGGCCTTGGAGAAGACGTCCTCAAAGTCATGCAGGTGGTCAGAGACTGCATCCTGAAAGGCCCTCAGAGGGGCATTTGCTACAAAGGCTTGGGCCAGCTGCTAGGAGGTGGTCTGGCTGGCCCAGATTTCCTCTACGGCTGGTGGGAGTTGTAGCATGGTGGTGTAGATGTCTAGAAGGATATTATTGATGACAATAATGCTAAGCTTGGAGTGGAAGAGCAGTCTGCAGTAGATGACGCTGAAAGCATTAATAGTGAGGAGAATGAGTATGTTGCTGTCAATATCTACAACAATGACTACTATGCTAAGAACAATGAGGAGGAGCATATGTTTGCTTTCACAGAGTACCTGGAGGACAAACACATACATATGAAATGCATAACTCTGCAGAAGGCAGCAGATAAACTGCAACATCTGAGGTATTCTTCTAAAGAGAAGGAGTGTCTGGTGACCTATGTTGATGTCAATGGATATTCAGCTTGGATACTGTAGGACTCAGGGAGTACCATGATGGGGATTATGCCCCAATTTGCTCATGTTAATGCAATCTACATGGACAAGTTAGAGGAGCCATTAATGCTCTAACTGGGTACCATAGGTAGTTATGCATATAGTGCAGTTTGGTGTGGAAGTCAGGATCAGGATGTTGGGGATCTTGATGCAGAAGTATGTAGACATAGCAAACTTTGATTGCTATGATATGATTATATGCACACTGTTCATGCATAGGAACAAGGTTATGCTTGATTTTGTCAAGAACGTAGTTGTCATTAATAGAGTGCCTGTAAAAGCAGAGAGAGTTGCCCTGAAGGACACTGATGGCCATCTTCAACAGTACTGGATGACTGAGAAACAGTGTGAGGATTGTGCCTGACTAAATGGTTGCTGAAGGGCAATGGTAGGAAAGACTGAGAAGAAAATAGCTCAAGTGGCCAGTTTACCAGCTGACTTGCTAGTGATTCTGATGTCAGAAGAAGAGTTCCAAGGAACTTTGGAGAAGGAGGAGCAGCCAGATATGGCTAGTAGAATGAGTACAAAGCCAAACACTTGTCAGAGACAAGTAGGCAGGAGGTACAGAAGTGTCACCCAACTAGCCCTAGAGTGAAGCTTGAGGATCTTGCAGTGACCTTGTTGTGGACAGAGGGTGGTAGCATGGACAGTATGGAAAGAAGTATGAGATCCTTATAGGATCAACCAGTCCTGTGTATTCCACAAGTCAGGTCATTAATTACGATTATTCTGGACTAGGCTCACTACATAGTGGACCACTTTGGAGCACAAAAGACACTTGATTACGTGTGTTAGTTGTATTGGTGACTACAAATGGCCAAAGAGACAAGTCAGTTTTGTGCGACATGTGATGTATGTCAGCATTCAAAAGTGTCAAATCAGAAACCACCAAGGAAGCTGCATTTGCTTTCTATTCCAATCAAACCTTGGGATTCCATAGGCATGGACTTCATTGGTCCATTTCCCAAATTGTGTGGCCTCAACTACCTATGGGTAGTAATATGCCGCATGACCAGTATGGTCCACCTGATACCAGTGAATAAAACAACTAAGGCCTCTGAACTGTCTTTGATCTATCTCAAAGAGATAGTTTGCCTACATGACTTACCTGGCTCAATCATCAGTAATCAAGACTCCAAGTTTACTTCCAAATGGTGGAAGGAGCTACATAAACTGTTAAGAGCAAGATTGCTTGTGTCAACATTGTTTCATCTGCAGATAGATGGTCAGACTGAGCATGCAAATAAGAATGTTGCGCAGATTTTCTGAGCATTCATCCATCCTGATCAGAAGGACTGGGTGGACCAGATTCTATTGGTGGAATTTGCAATCAATGTGAGCATTTCCAAGACAACAGAGTATGCACCCTTTGAATTGAATAATTGCTATATACCATCCATGATTTGAAAACTTCACACAGACAAAGTGATCTATAAAGGAATTAAGGATTTTGTGCACACAGTGCTCAGGAACCTAGCTGATGTGCACAATGCAATCATAGAGGCTCACATCTTTCAGATGCAACATGCTAATAACCACTGGTAGAACAAGCCAGCTATTGAAAAGGGAGATTTGGTCTATTTGTCAACCAAGAACTTGAGCCTACCCAAGGGAAGGGCAAGTAAATTATGTCCCAAGTGGATTAGACCATATAAGGTCCTCGAGGCTGAACCCAGCACATCAAACTATGTGCTAGAACTACCTGTGGCACTGCAAGCACAAAGAATCATACCAAAGTTTCATGTGTTACTACTGCAACCATATCAGGTTTGCAGCAATGTGCTGTTCCCAAATTGCACAACACCTGAGCTGTACAATTTTGATGCAGAAAAGAAATAGAAGTCATTTGTTGATGAGATAATTGGTCACTGCTGGACTGCAAAGGGTGACCTTGAGTTTGAGGTCTAGTAGAGGCTAGGTGACACCACCTGGGAGGCTTTGGCAAACTGCAAGGACCTTGCAGCTATGGACAGGTACTTGGAGCTGCAGGGTGTGAAGCACTCTAAGCAGCTAGCAAGGCATGTTGAGAACACGCAACACTGAGGATTGGACTAAGTCCAATCAAGTTACTGAATGTGTGTGGTTGTTTGGACCACTGGCAGACTTAGGAAAAAATTTTCTCTTCTGCCTGTTTAAAGACACATCAAGTATGTGTTATATAGTAGTAAAAGATGGCCTATCCAGGCCTTTCTCATCCTGGACAGAGCACTCAGAGCTCTAGAGGGGGGAGACCCAGATCAGATCAAGTTAGAAACTTGGCATATCAGAATTTTCCACCACAACCAGCTTATCCATTATACCAAGCATATGAGCCTCAATACTACATGGGTGTGGCCTACCCTGGTTGCAAGGAACTGCTACCATACCAGACCCCTCTCCACTTGCAACAGATGGACATAGATGACAATGGGCACTACAAGCACTACTCAGACACTGTGCATCATAAGCGCATTTCCAAGGGCTGAGTTCAGCTCTTGTGCTATGATACAGCTACGCACACATTGATGATGCCCAAAAGTCACTAAGCACTGTCTGGGTGGATGGTAAACCTAGCGCCTTACAAATGAGTAGTGTCGGGTGGTCACTAGTGCTGAGAGAGTCCTGGGCAGGGTCTCAGAAGCCTATTCTTTTAGTGTGGTTTTGGACTTAGAAAAATAAAGGAGTTGCTTAGCAATCTAAGCCATGAGCCTGTGAGGCACTAGAGTGCTAGAAGTTGGTAAGGACTCTAGCAACGTAAACATTGGCAATAGTGTGCCCATACGGCACCATAAGAACAAAAGTCGGCAAGCAAAGTCAGTAAGGTAAAGTCGGCAAGACTGTATCACTTAGCGACTCTGAGGACTTAGAATGGGCTGAAATGTGATCTGAACTGTGGGGCATATGATTCAATGATAGCTAAGACAAAATATGTACAGTATTTATAGGCACTAAGTTGCCATGTTAATTAAACTAAAAGTTGCTAATTAATCAATCAAGAAAAATGATGACAAGTACAATGGAACATGAAAGTCGCTAAGCAACAGTGTTTGTCAAGTCAGCAAGCACTAACTCAACATCCTAGCAGTGAAAAAGGTCAAATGTTCAGGGACTGTCGCTAAGGCCTGAAACCATCAAGGGGCCTGTCTCGAGTAAGTTGCTAAGCATTGGATAAGCTATAAGCGTCACTAGAACTGATCTGACGTTGGATCTTTGAGAAGCACTGAGTTTTGATAAGCGTTGCTAAAGGTCCTAGAGTCGGCTATCTCTGATTGGGGACCTAAAAGGGAGCTGGGCTGGAGTCAGGTGAGTGTCAGGTGGTTGCCAAGGTCCCATGGTCACTAAGTCTTGTGATCACCATGTGACTGGTAGATCATCATATGACCACCAAGTCAGGTGGTTGCTAAGGTTCCATGGTTGCTAAGTCAGGTGGTTGCCAAGTCCTGTGATCCTGCATGTCACGTCCTGTAGCCTGAGTTTAATTCCCACTTGCTGCAAAATATAAGTCACTAAAAATAGTGCTGGTGTACTAAGCTCAGCTAGAGGCTTATCAACATGACTGTGCAGTCTCCACTACCACTGCAGGCCACTTGGCCTGCTGATTACCCAATGGAGCAGTATGTGCTCCAAGTGCATAGACCCATTACTGAGGCACTGGTTTGTAGGTTGGAAGCCGCTGAACAGCCTGTACTGGCAATGGTGTCCTTCTTGCAGGACAACCTGGTGGTTGTTGTGATCAAAGGTTTGCTTGACCAGATTGAGCTTATGAGACGGCAGCTCATGTCCATGCTAAAGCAGATCAACTGTGCAACCAAGCGCAAGGCACTGTTGCACAAGGAACTGGCTGGTGAGCCCAAGAGGGTTTGACTGCAGGTATTGCAACCAGTTGAGGTTGCATGGACCGTAGTGCCTACCGCTCTGCAGCCCTTGCCTATAGTAAGCCTCTGCCACTGTCTGTATTGTCTGAGCCTGTGCAACCAACTGTCATGTTGGTGTTGTCATTGTTGACATCAAATATCCTGACGTCTGTGTCTAATCCCCTTGCTGGCTTGTCTCTTGAGCTGTGAAATGCTACTATGTCTGATGCTTCTGCAGAGGAGGTGACAGAGAAGCTTGAGGTGTGAGCTGTGCCTAATACTATGTCCAAGGCTGGACCCAGTAGGCAAGTCATGCCTGCTCTTATGGGCTCTATCCCTGCTATCACCACTGCCAGCTGGCCTCATTATACTATGCCTTGGACACTCCAGGATCCACCAAACAACACCAAGGCCACAAGCCTCCACTCAATACCTCCAAGATGGAGGTGGTTGACTTTCTTTCCAATGTATCTGCTTGAGCCAGTAAGGCTCAAATACTGTTCATGAAGCTTGTAAGCATGCCAGGCCCACCACACAAATGTGAGGTGGTAGTCCTGGCCACAGACCCATGCACTCTGGCACAGTATGATGGATTAGTGGTGATCACTGAAAGTGAGCAGGCCATAGCAGCTGTAACTGCTTCTACTAAAGAGAAGCATAAGGTAGTGCCCAGTGGTTGGACAAGAGCAACCATGGGCAGTCAAGCTCCAAACAGGAGCAGGAGTTGGATGAGAGCAAAATGCCTGCCCAGTGCTTCCAGCACATTCAAAAGAATAAACAAATTGCTACCAAGAAGGCAAACGTTGCCAAGGCTCCAGCCCAACAACATTGGGCCACTACTGATTACTCAGAGCATATTCCCAATGGACTGGAGGTGAAGGTCTGGGGACCTCACAATGTTGAACACATGAACTCATGCTTCAGAGGAGCACTGGGCAATATTTACTATTATTTGTCTCAAACAAATACTGTGCTGGTGGAGGCCAATGCAAATTGTGTGGCTGTTTTTGAGTTCAGTTCTGGTCAAAAGGCAACTGTGCCTAAGACCATGGTCTACAAGTTTGCTCTGCAAGGATTTTCCTGCACTCCTTATGAGCTGAAACGGCTCTTTAAATATTACATCAACAAGCACGTCCCCCATTGCAACCAAGTTGTTGCATACATGTTGATTTCTGAACTTCAATCATTTGCTCAGTGGACTGACAAGTTGCTCAGTTGCTCCATGACCAAACAATGAAATTGTTGTACAATGATCCTGTCTATTAGGATCTTGTTAATCCCATGCAAGGACTCAAAGACATGGCTTGTCAAACAACAACATATTCCCATGTGCTTTTTGTGCACCAAGGATGATGGTACAACCATGCTGCACGTCATGCATGCCCTAGACCCCACCCAACCATTTGACCTGGAGCAAATTGCACAGTACGCACTAGTCTATGGCCGTTCAGGTCTCAAAAGCACATGGCAAGGCATTGCATTTGACTATGGGTTCTGGATGCACTGGTGAACCCTCTTTGGGTTTGTGTTATGTTGTGCTCTTTGCACCAACAGTGCAGAAAAAACTACTATAGTTTGCCACCTGGTACTTGTGTTGGTGTGCCTAGGCCTATACTGCAAGGCTATTGCCTTGTACAATGAGGCTTTCCTTGACCATCCATTTACTCTCCAACAAGGGGAGAAGGTCACCATTTGGCAAGTTCATGTACTTGACAACCAGGTACAAAACTTCTCTGATGACAATGCGGTATGTGTCCTCCTCCACAATCAGATTCTGTTGGCCTGAGTAGACCATGTCTACACATACAGTGTGGTCTACTTGGAACAACAGTTCCACCATTCCACAATGTCCTTAGACATCTTCCACAAAGTTGATGACAAGTGCCTGCAGCACTTAGCCATCTATGAAAACCCCCTGGCCATTTTCCAATGGGACAGATGGCAAGAGATGTCCAAGGAAGACCATTACCAGCTCATGTTCAAACACAACAAAGAGTGCATCACTATCAGATCCCCAGAGGCTATTGGCCTCTATCATTATATTGGCATGGACCCAAATGTGGGTCTTCTTTGGAAATGCATGGCTGCCTATAGTATGCTGCCACCATCACCTCATGCAATTAACATTGCAATAACTGAGACTGATATGGCAGATCCTCCAGCAGAGGGTCATCAGACCCCACCACCTCAACACTTGGACTCCCAGAACCCCACAACTAACATCACAATGAGCAATGTGACAATGATGACTGAGACAGGAGCAGTCACAGAGTCTAGCAACACCCAGGAGTAACACCCATGCCTAGTATACATAGGTACTTGCAAGTCTGTGACTTGTATGCAATGTACTGATGCACTTTGCCCAGTTACAACTTTTGTGTTATATTCATTTTGCAATTCAACCATGGCATGCAAAGAACACCCTTGTACCATGTTCTATTTGTGCTATGTGCACCTGTAAGCTATGCTTGTGCCTACCTGGCACTGCTATATATGGGCTCATTCAGCCCCCCTCACCTATCTTGTGGCCAAGACTACATTGGCCCTGCATATTTCTTTGGCAGCACAGCTGTGCCCATGCTCATTACTGCCATGCTCAGCATGCCATCAACTGAGTGGCTGCATCTGCCTTTTACTCATTCATTCTGAGTTGTTACTAACCTTTCCCTAGAGCTGTAACAGACCAATACATTGGTCTAAAAGGGGGGTATGTAACAGATTGTTACCATAACTAGTACCATAACTAGTACACTGAGCACTCACTTTTTAAAGTAATGCTTATATAAGACAACTCCTTGTATTGTCACTATGTATCTAGTCAAATCCAATATTGCAGTCTGATTTAGCTACTGCGTAATAATGCAAGATTGTTCTAGTCTTGTAGCCATGGCTACAAGGGCTGTCATACTTTAGGTCTGATGTATGTTTGTTGTCTCAACCTTTACATTTAACTGTAGAGAGTTGGCCAAGAGAGTGGATGCTATGATGTAGTGGCATGGGAGGTGGCATTCCTAGGCAAGGACATGCAGCTGGGATGTGGTTGAAGGAGGTGAAGGAGTCATAGGGCATCTTCAAGTACATTGAAAGGGGTGCTTATGGTTGCAGGTGCAGAGTTGTTGACAGAAGTAGTATCAAAGTAGTATTAATCCCTCCTACCAACAAACATGTGAACCAATTTGCACTAGGTAACAGAGGCATATTCTTTATCTGTTGCTCTTCTAAAAACCCTCCTTTAAACTTTCTCTGATAGCGCTCACCTCCAGCTCCTCCAGTACATGGACATTAGGAGAGGGCACTCCAGCCACGTCCTTCTGGACCAAGAGTTGCAGGAGCAGCTCCTCATGTTTCTCTGGAGAGAGGTGTTGTACCTCAAAGTCTAGGGAGCAGCAGCAGACCAAGTGCTTTAAGGTCTTGTATTGCTGATATAGCAGGAGGAGAGCCAAGCATTGCTGGGAGGCATTGATGTCCATGGAAACACCAAAAAGTAGCGCTAGCACTGTTGAATGGACTGCAAGGGCTAGCAGAGTGAACATGGTGGTCTAGGGGTAGAAACCCAGCCCTGGGGCATGGCATGGCCAGGACAACTGTCTGGTATAGGTCACACTTGAGCTCCATGAGTTGCCACTGCTCCTAGGCCATCTAGTACTACAAAAAACCTATGAGGTTGTCGATGTGCTCTATCAGGACTGGGTGGAGCTCTTTGTGGAATGTAAGGTATACTGTAGCTGCAGGCTGTCAGTGTATTTGGTCTGCTTGACTAAGATGCAGAATAAATCAATGTACTTGTCCAGCAAGCACTTCTCTTATCTGTACTGGTCTCTGTCTTGGAGAACCAGCATAGCCATTTTGGTGGAGTTTTAGGAAAAGAACTCATCCTGGAACTCTTGTTCAAACTCAGTCTGCAAAGCCAGCAATGCCACCATAGTGTTGAAAAGCCCTCATTGAATAAGTGGCTGCCTCTTTCAACTTCATATAAGCCAGGACCCACATGATCTTCAGGTCATTATAGCAAAGTCATCTCTGCAAAGCTGGATATAGGTGATGCAGAACTGGAGAAAACATTGTACATACATATCAAAAATCACTGGGTGGTGCAACAGGCTATAAGGAGCTTCTAGACCAGAGTTAGGAGACCTGTTTTGCTGTAAGAGTGACCTCTAGAGATTGTGACTAATCATGCAACTGGCAGAGAAAATCCAAAGTTTATTAGAACAACTACAATACAACCAAGAATAGCTAATTACCTGACAGAGGAAAATCCAAAGAAAACAAGTCTAAGAATCCCTCTGCAATGGTGCAATGCATTAGTGTAAGGGAAAAAAGCAAGGAAACAACTGTACAATACAACAGGACCTATTCTAAG
>QLOM01006255.1:0-11563 GCA_003313785.1 Termitomyces sp. MG148
CGGACCTGGAATTTGAGGTGTGACCTGGTGTGACGGATTTTGCACTTCCCGGCATTTTAGTACCCATTGCTCGGTCATTGTCCGATACATCTTGTATGCTAATAAACCTATTATAAAAATTACAAGTTACTAGCTAAGAAGCATATTGAGATGGCCTGAAAATTTCAAGGCCATGTGTGCAAAGGACAGAGCTACAAAAAAAAATTGGCTAGAATTTGCATATCACGGCACATGACAGTATTGATTTGAAAACGGCTGTAAGTGCGACATCATTTGAACATAACAGTGTCAAAGTACAACCAAATGATGAGTCACACGTTTGGCCAATTCATCAATGCCGCCACTGGTGGTCGACTCTTTGCCTTCATGTCGCATTGCCAAGAATGTTATGACATTGTGTTACAGTATGTGGTACATGAATATATGACTTTGTTTCCTTGTTACAAGAAGTCGGGTAGAAACCTACTTGGGTTTCTCGATCCCCTCAGAGCTTATCGACGGAGTGTCTGACCTTTGGAAGATGAAACCTGATGAGTTGAGTCAGCCGCAATTCCCCCATTCTTAGGAGGCCACGACACATTGCAGGTGTTGTACCGCAGTACCCCCACACTAGGCGTGGTCTTGCAAGAGAATTGAGTACTTACCATCTATCTTCTGAAAGCTAGCATGAGTCTGATGAAGGACTCGTGTAATGATGGGACAGCTTGGAGGTAAGGAGCCAAGATCTGTTCATGCTTTGACAGATATCCATAGAATGCATCGCTCGACCACCGCCCGATGGCTTTCATGGCCTCAAATGGCACTCCTCGTAGAAGATATTCTAAGGTAGCACCAATACAAATTCCATGGCCTTGTAAGGGCTCTAAGTTTGCTGCCCTTGCTGCTTTGGTCAGCACTTCTAGGAATTTTTTCTTAGTTAGCAGCATGGTCTTTCCTTTCTTGGTCCTGTATGCAAACAGAAGACCATCTTTTGGGGGGTCATTGACCTCCATGTGCTTCCTCAAGGCCTCACTTGGGTCAGACCTCCCACTCTGAGCAGCCCATGAAACTGTTTCTCCGTGAATTGCAGTCTTGATTCTGAGCAAGAAGAATGATATTGTGGGCAACCCATCCCGATTAGATGATGCCAAAACATTGGATGGTTTGATGTGGATCATCGGATTAAATGCAGCTAGTGTTGGCACAGTGAATTCCCCTAGCCTGGCTGCCGTGTAAAAACAGGTGGTAGCGCAAGCAAACACCGCTATGCTTAACGGGTCCGGGCCAGTTCTACTGACCCCTAGTTGCTCATGCATCGCTTCAAGGAATGCTGGCATACATGGGCTCCTTTTCTTTTTCTTTGATGCCGCTGGGGTGAGCCTCTCAGCTGCTCTCAGCAGTGCTTGCATTCTGTCCTGATCTGGTATCCATCTGACTGCATGCAGCAGGTGCCAAGCTCGCAACCCTGCTAAGAAGTTTTCTATGGTTGACTTTGAGTACGCCTCAGCTATGGCTGCCACAAAGGCCTCCAAGACTTCTGGTGATGTCGGTGCTCTTGCTTCTTCAGAAACTCCACGGTAATCACAGAATACGTAAAATACGAGCAGACCTGTCCCATAAGTTTCCTTCGTTGATTCTGCCCAAGATTGGTTCAACACCTCAAACACTCACTTCTCATCCTGGCAGCAATGATTCGAACTCTCAATATTCACCTTGGGATGGGCCATCAGCGGGGTTATGCTTGCTTGGTACATATCTAGTGTGTACTGTGATGCCATGTCTTTTGCACTTGCCATGAATCCATTTGAATATATTGTTGATTTGATGATTCCTGCTCCTCCCAACCCACCAGCCCTCACAACTCCTTTGTTGTCTCCATATACTTTGAAGTTTTTCCTCCCATATCCTTCTTGAATGACTGTGCTGACGAGAAGTGCAAATCCTGCTGCCTCTGCCCACCCAATGTCCCTGCCATCCCTTTTCCACCCTGGAACCAGCCTCCATGCCCTCCATTTTTCTTTGATGGTTCCAGTCTCGGAACTTGCATCGGAGTATGCATCAACTTTGTGGATAGGTTGCGCTTCCAAAATTGGTCTTTCCACTGCTCCAGATAATAGTCGCTTCCACCAATTGAGGTCTTCATGAGTTTGTTTTGAGGGAGTCTGGGGCATGAAAGGACTGTCATAGAACAACCCCATGCAGGCTTCCAAGTTGGTGAGAAATGCACGTCTAGAAGGAGCCACCAAGCTGGCATGTAACAGTTTTCCATACAGTTTTTGGACTTCATCCAGAGTGTGTGCTCAACGCTTCTCCCACTCAGCAATAGCTTGCAAGTATTTCCCCCTTTTCTCAGCTGGAATACTGACTTTTCGCAATCGGATGTCCCATTCAAGGCCAATGTATAGCACAACTTCACCGAATGGAATATCTTTGCTCCTTTCCTAGGGGATTCCAAGTTCATCAGATATTGCGTCAATGTCTTGCATAGCGTATGAAAATTGTTGATCATTTTCAGACCTAGAAGAAGTGGTGGCCAAGTCCTTGATTGATGTTGACATGTCCTCATCATACTCATCAAACCTCTCATCATGACTCCTAGCTCCCTGATACCATATCCTGCCTCCCACATGCCTTTCTCCTCCTTCTGTGATTTCTCTGGCCCATTGCTCTTGTGATTTGTTGTAACTTTGAATGAACTCTCGCCTAATTCTGAAAAATATATGGTCGTCCACCCACTTGGAGATGGGCCCCACCCCGTTAGCTTGCATGATCTGAGCACCTGCATCTCCCACTCCTCCATAGCACCCACACCCCGATGCAAGCCCAAAGCAGTCCATGGTGTCCACTGCATACACGTCTATACCTGGCAGCTTGACCACCATGCCTGCCCACTGAGATGGCTTAATGGGTACTGTCCGATATGCCTCCTTGACGTCCCTGACTGCTGCCTGAGAACCTAGCAGCAGTCTTGCAATGAGGCAGGTAAACCACCCCAAATGTCCCCCAAGTGCACGGGAATTTGGATGAATTGATTGCACTGTTGATTGAGTGCACGTCTCTTGTTGGGGAGTGCGGGAAGGATAGATTCTGAATGAGCCTGAATTTCCCAGGTTTGTTTGGCTTGGGAATGATATGCATCGGGGATGACTGAAAAGGTCCCACAAGGCCTTCGACTTGAGATCTTGTGAAGGGCCCCAAATAACGACCTTTGTCGAACTTGACTCGCACAATCTTCATCTGCGAGATCAGTGATTGAACGTTTGTTGTCCGGCATTGATTTTCTGTGAATGTCTGGAATGCCTGCATCAAAGCCAAACTCCAGTCTCTTGATGAGTTTTGCATATCGGTCTTCGAGTCTAGCCCTTCTAACATGCTCTCTCTAAGCTCCGATGTTATAAGGGATGGCAAATTTAAAGTTGTTGTGCAAGAGTACATGCCTGAGCTCCATGACTCTTCTGTCCGCATCCTGAGCATTCGTGTTTGTGATTGTGCGTGGTGATTCTGCATCCCTTGGGCTTCTGCCAGTCTGTGCATATTTCTTTCCCATCTGGGTTGAGCAATCTGTTGTTCTTGTTCCTCCATACCCATGCTCTCTTGCCATTCCACAAGTCTCTTGCTGCGCATCGCCAGATGTCATGTGTGTGTTGACCAAGGCAAACCGTGCAGGCTGCATTGGAATAACTTGTTCCTTTGGCCAATGAACCTGTGCGGGGGTGAAAAAATTCCTCGCCTCTTTTCTTGACCACTTGTCTGTCTCTGCTGTGCCCAGGAGACCTGGAACGTTTCCTCTTCCCTTTACTGGGCTGTGTTGTGCCTTCTTCTATGACTTTATATGTGCTCAACTCTGTGCAGATATGCCCTGTAGTTTACACGTGCTGGACATTGTCCCCAGAAAAACCGCAAGGTTATAAGCGCCCACATTGTGTGCCGTACCATGTAGAGTGATGAATGAATCGTCATATGTGGTTGATAGGCACCAATGGATGATTGTAATGCACATGGGTTAACCCCATAGTAATGCCAACAAAATTATCGTCATATGTGACATCCGCAGTACGTCACGTTAGAGCCCACGGATTTTTGGCCGACGAACAAATTGTCATATGCAATTCCGGCGATGAATCGCCATAAGCGTCCACGATTAAGGTGGATTCATATTTTGCAATTAACGCATTACAGGGGCACAGTCAAGAATTGTAATGTTTATAAGATGCATTGACAACATTAGATACCATCAATACTTTGTTTAAAGCTTACTGACCAGCAATTGCTGCTTCTCTCCTTAAGTCGAACACTTCATCTTTCAGTGTCCTCAGCAAGCGCTCATCAATTAACCCAATGTCAAAGATCCCATCTTTCGGTGGGTTCTTTATCTGCCTGTGCCACTCTCTTCTCACTCTGGCCTGGTACAACAGGAGGACTCTGTTACCCGTGATGCCTTCCGTTCTCATGCGGCGTCAGCCTGAAGAAAAATGTATGCATGGCGTCTACCATGCTCTTCAGCCAATTTTCTTGTATTATGTGCTCTAGAAAATCAATGGAAGCAATACTCATCTGATCCCAGGTGAGATCTTCATCCTGAATGATCTTTGTTTTCACTCTGAAATTGGCTGCAGGCTTCAGGGCCAATATATTATCATCCTGTGTTAAGGTAAAGACGTCATTCGATGACGCTGCTTCAGTTTTGGCAGCTTCGACTCTGGATTCTGGAGTAAAATAACTCAACTCTATATACTCGCGTTCTCTGAGTCTTTTCAGAGCAAAGAGCGCTGGAGGATATTTGATCCTCTCTTGGACTGGCTTTCCTGCAACAAACTTTGGACCATCCTCTTCCTTGTTGGGCAACGCGTCCCTCGATCTCAGCGTGTCATCATCTACATTTCGATCTTCCCCTTCTCTGCCTCTTTTTCTCTCCCTGCCTTGTCTGCCCACCCTCTCTGCTTCTCGCTCTCCCCTCTCTTCTTCCCAGAGGACTTTTCTGTACTCCCATCCTGCATCCCAGATGCCTCTGAGGACCTCTGCTGCTCGCTCGTGCGTCATCTCCTCTCTGTCATGCATCACTCCTAACCTTGCCACTTTGAATTCCTCCGACGTGAAGTCTGGAGGAATTTCTGTGTTCGGATCAGTCCTTAGAGTTATCATGTTATTTTGTTCCACTATCCTGCGGTCGCAATACTACCACTTTGACTACTGTGTGAGGAAAAATTTTGAAACCAGGCTAGTTTCTTGCGCAATGACGAAATGTGAGCGTGCGGTCTCAGGAAGGAAAATTTTTAACCTCGTGACCCACGCTCACGTCATGCAAAGACCCCCACCCTGTCCCCTGTTTGTTCCTCACATTGGACAGGCCAACCCTCTAGCACCTTCGGCAGACGTGACAAGAGTGACACGGCATCGAAAAGGGACTCTGTTTCTGCCATATCGCATGATACATAAGTACAATCATGTAGAAAAATAGAGGGAAGTACAAAGACATCAGAGGCTGCCGACTTGGGCGGCCTGCCAACTTGCGTGGTCGGGCATAAGTATATCACAATATCATTGAATCTCGGTACCTAGTGAATGGTCAGCCTGGAGAACATGGTAGAAAAATTGACTCATTCTACAGGAAAGAATCCAAGGCAAAGACTCACCGATTATGGTGTCTTTAATCGGGTTAAAACACAGTTTTCACAAGACCAATGTGTACTAAGTCGCGGAGATCACGTGATCCCACCCCCTAGAGAGCAGTTGAGACATTGAGCATCCTCAATCTCAACGTCCGCTCTCCTGGTGGGTCTTCTCAATATTTAGTTTAACTTTTCCTATCTCAACGTTTGCAGACCGCGACTTAGTGTATTTTTTCCTTGCGTCCACCTCTCCCTAATTACGTAGTACAGCCGCACTCTGTCACATACAATAAACACGGGACCGGCTCTACCGAGTCCTCTGTTGAGATCCCGTGCGTCATGAGAGCACCGCGTGCACTGATTGGTTTCCGTCAGGGTCACATTCAGGGGCATAGAAAAAATGAGAGTATATTATGTAGACGGGAACAACAAACACCCTCAGTCGTTGTACGGAGACTGAGGGTGAGTGCATAGCTACTTACGAGATTATGGACAGATTCACTTATGCATACCGTAGATTGACCTCCGTGTATCTTAGGTATGCAACTCAGTCGTTGTACGGAGACTGAGGATTGACCTCCGTGTATCTTAGTGTGCACTTCTAACAGGTTATGGGCTTGTGCTGCATTGTCCTTTAGAAGTGATACTCCAACCTTGCTTGACTTACGAGCCCCTGCTGTGCTCACTGACCGCTGAACCGATTGTCCAGCGTACTAGACCTCCTCGTTGCTATGGCACCGAAGACTGGGGATACTCCGAGTCCCCCCGAAACTCCCTCTGAGGCACGAATTGTCGAGATGAAGACTGTAGACAACTCTGCTAACCCGACGGTTCTCCCTGTTGGCAAAATAACCTCCTCGTGGACCGGACACGTGCTCGACAAGGACGACGGCAAGTATGCGGAGTGGGCATACACCATGAAGCTCGAGCTTTCAATGGTACAGCTGTGGGACTATGTTTTTGACCCGATACCACCTCCACACGCCACGTACGAACCGCGGGCCTACCGTTCCTGGACCTCGAATCGTCGTCTCGCTTGCTCCTTCCTGAAGCGTGCACTATCCCCATCCGAGCAGAAATTATGCGCTGAGGAGGAGGATCCCGAGGCCCTGTGGTCTTATTTAAAGGACCGGCACGGTGGTGCAGTCCCCGTTAAGCAGGTTCGGCTGTTACAGGAAGCTCTTACCACGAAGTGCAGCCTGTCGGAACCGCTCACTAAAACGGTCGACGTGATCTTCGAGAAGATTGACCGTGCGTTTGATGCAGGGGAGGTGACGAAGGATTTACTGAAGTCCATAGCGGTGCTGTCTGCGCTGTCTGATAGATCTTTCGCGCACATACGTTCAATCATCTCTCGTGACCTCGGGCAAACCGGTGACGTCTCGAAATATGGTCCGACCGAAATCAGACTTTTCCTGGAAGGGGAGCAGACGCTCCTCGAGGCAGACAAACCGTCCTCCGTGCTCGTTGACTCCGCACTCGCCGCTGTTCCGGCTAGGGCGCCACGATCGCGAGATATCACTTGTGCGGCCTGCAGGGCTCGCCAGCGCCCTGCTCACGTTTATACTGGTCATACTGCACCATGGTGCATCCTGGAAGGTGGTGGGATGGCAGGGAAATCGGTGGAAGAGTCGAAGAAAGCGCGTCTCGCATTCTATGACAATAAGCGGAAGGAAAGGGAGAAGAAGGACAAGACGGTCTCGAGGATCACGCTCACACCCACTGGGGGCAGCGCATTCACCTTGGAGGGCGACCCGGCGACTATTGCAGCGTACCTCGCAACGCAGACACCGAAATCGACCACCTCGCAAACTGCAGAGTTTGCAGGCCTCAGTTCCGACGCCGTACCTGCTGCTGGGTTCCTTGCTGATGCGGAGGGCCTTGAATTCGACGCGTGGATTGCCCTTGAGGAGGAGCACGATATTGACTCCGCAATAGACTTGAAAACAAATGCGGATGGATACAAGGCCACTGCCACGCTCACCGAAGATCACGAACTAGCCTTATCATGCCAAGATCAGACATCCGAGCCATTCTACCTCGATTCAGGCGCCACGACGCACATCTCCCCAAATCAAAGCGACTTCATCAGTTTAACCCCGATTCCTGTGAGGCAGATACGTGGAGTAGGAGGTGCCTCTATCGCAGCAATTGGCATAGGAACAATACGTGTACATGTCGCTGAAGGAATGTACATTGACTTGGAAAATGCGCTCTACGTACCAAAATCGACCGTCCGCCTCTTGTCAATCAGTAAAATGACTCGCGAACACGGAATGTCTGCGATGTTCGACGACACTAGAGTCTCCCTAACAAAGAAACTCAGTGGAGCAACAATGGCCACTGGAACTCTCCTTCGAAAGCGTGGCCTCTATACACTCGACACCATAACCGACCACGCACTTGCTGTCCATGACTCGCCCAATATACAATCATGGCACCTCCGACTAGGACACGCAAACTACCAATCCATCCTCCAGATGGCACGTGCGGGTATGATTGAAGGTATGCCCTCCACGTTCCCTTCCAAACCTCCCAAGTGTGACCAATGTATCCTCGGAAAACAGACCAGGACACCGGTACCAAAGGAGCGTGAGGAAGGGGAAGGGCATAGAGCAACGAGGAAGCTAGAGAAAGTCTGGGTGGATCTGACAGGACCGGCGGCAGTCACATCTCGCACGGGTAATAATTATGTCATGAATATCGTTGATGACTATACGAATAAACCATGGTCGGTTCCGTTAAAATCCAAGGACGATAGCTTCAATGAACTCAAAGCCTGGATCATTGCACGTGAGAATGAGACGGGGATGCGTTTGAAAATACTGAGAACAGGCCGTGACGGTGAACTCAACGGAGAATGCCATAAGGAATGGTACCGACAGAGGGGTATTCTCTTAGAAGTTGGGGCACCCTATACCTCAGCGCACATGGGTAGAGTGGAGAGGATGCATCGTACGTTAGGAGGAAAAGCACGTGCTATGAGACTCACTGCAAAATGTCCACCCTTCTTATGGGACGAATTTTATCTGACGGCTGCCCACCTCCATGGCAAGACAAAAACCTCCACTATTCGCGACGTAACACCCGATGAGCTGTGGTACGAAAAGAAACCATCGTACTCATATATCCGAGAGATAGGATGTCGTGCATTCGTCTTAATCCTGAATCGACACAATCCCAAAATCTTTGAACGTTCTATTGAATGTGTACTGGTAGGCTACGATGCCAACTCCAAAGCTTACAGGTGCTATGACCGAATAGCGAAGAGAGTATATAGCACGTACCATGTCCGATTTATCGAAAGTCACAACGACAATCCACCTCATCCACTTGTCAATAACCCCCAACCAGGATACAATAATATGGACACTGACTTCCCGGACATGTCTTCCATTGCGAAACACGCGACAAATGCTCCAATACAATCTGCGCACACAGACGTCGACGACGAGACTCCAAAAGCCCCTGGCATAGTATCTGACCAACCTGGGGAAGACCTTCCCATAGTACAAGGAGGACGAGTAGACGAGCAACAGCAAGTAGATGAACCAGTACCCCAACCGCAATTACGGCGATCGATGAGGACGGTTATACCTACAGAAAGGGTTGACGCAGGACAAAACCGTGAATCACGCGTGGACAAGGCAGTAAAGGAATCGAAGGAAGCCGCCGAACGTGTCAGGCAGGGCAGGATGGAACGAAGAACAGCTGCGAACGAGCAACAGGAGGATCTAAGAACAGACGGAACTGCAGATGAACCGAACCTCGAACAGATCCTCTCAGCAATTAACGCAGATGGTAACACACAATATGTTCTCCCTGGGACAGATCTCGAGGCACCAAGGACATGGGAAGAGGCGCAAAACTCCGTGGATAGAGAGAGGTGGGTGGAGTCGTATAAGGATGAGCTGGACTCCCTCAAAAAGATGGGAGTATGGACTTTGGTACCACGGGAGGCCGTGCCATATGGGTATCGAGTTCTAAAGGGACGACCAGTATTCACCATAAAACGCAACGAAAAGGGCGAGATCACCAGGTTCAAGACACGACACGTTGTGCAAGGCTTTAACCAAGTATATGGCAAAGATTACACACGCACTACCTCACCGACGGCACGCGCGGAATCCTGGAGAGTAATGCTACATCTGGCGGCATCTTTGGGTTGGGAGGCCAGTCAAATTGACGTCAAGACAGCGTTCCTGAATGGAATCTTACCTGAGGAGGAAAGAGTTTATATGGAGCAACCGAGAGGGTTTGAAGAGAGAGGGAAAGAGACGTGGGTGTGCAAACTAGTAAAGGGCCTTTACGGCATGAAACAAGCGGGACGAATTTGGAACAAGACCTTAGACGAGCGAATGCACAGCTGGGGATTCACGAGACTCGCATGCGAGGCCTGCGTATACCACAGAATGACGGAGGATGGTACAGTGATAGTGGGTGTACACGTTGATGACTTCCTAGCGATTTCAAGCACTAAGGAGGCAGGCAATCGATTCAAACAAGAATTGAAAAACGCTTGGACTATCGTGGATCTAGGCACGCCAAAGCACATACTAGGAATTACAGTAAACTGGGAACGGGGCGAGAATCGTGTTCACCTCTCGCAGACAACCCTTATTGATAAACTCGTCCAACAATTCGGCCAAGCGGATGCTACACCACTCTCCACCCCCATGGATCCGGGAACCAAGCTGAGACGGGTAGACCTAACACTGCTATCAGAGACGGAACGCGGGAAGATTGCCCGCTTACCTTACAGGCAACTGGTAGGGGGTTTACTATGGCTAGCAATCTCCACGCGACCAGACATCCAGTATGCGGTGCAGCAACTCACCCAGTATCTCGACTGCTTCACCCACACACACTGGAACGCCGCTATAAGGACCCTGCGCTATCTAAAAGGGACGAGAACTCTCGGAATATCTCTCGGGGGTCAACATCCGGTACAGCTGGTCGGATTTACAGACTCCGATTGGGCCAATTGCCTCGACACCAGGAGAAGCGTTGGCGGCTATGCTTGGACACTGGGCTCAGGGGTGATCTCATGGGCGACGCGGAAGCAGCGAACAGTCGCAGCCTCATCATGTGAGGCCGAATACATGGCGGCATTTGAGGCAGCCCAAGAATGCATATGGCTGCGCTCACTCCTCGGGGCACTCGGACACGAATCTAAGGAGGCTACGACAATACTATGCGATAACAATTCCGCGATCAACCTCTCAGAGGACCCCATGCTGCACCAACGAGTCAAACACGTCGACATCAAATACCACTTCCTACGAGAACGAGTCGCATCGAGAGAGATAACTGTCCGTTACATCAATACGAAGGATAACGTTGCGGACATCTTTACGAAAGCCCTGGCTGCCCCCCAATTCGTCAGACTTCGCGACATCTTAGGGATGACCCAGCATTCCACGCGAGGAGGAGCCGAATCGACTAATCAATGCCCACGGTGAGGAGGAGTGTTGAGATCCCGTGCGTCATGAGAGCACCGCGTGCACTGATTGGTTTCCGTCAGGGTCACATTCAGGGGCATAGAAAAAATGAGAGTATATTATGTAGACGGGAACAACAAACACCCTCAGTCGTTGTACGGAGACTGAGGGTGAGTGCATAGCTACTTACGAGATTATGGACAGATTCACTTATGCATACCGTAGATTGACCTCCGTGTATCTTAGGTATGCAACTCAGTCGTTGTACGGAGACTGAGGATTGACCTCCGTGTATCTTAGTGTGCACTTCTAACATCCTCCCTCTTTGACCCGGTACACACTTTATTCCTCTCTCTTCCTCGACGTCAGTTAACTCATTGGCGAGGAGATCAAGTTTGACGTTCGACATTCTATGGCTCGATAGATGTGTTGTTTGGCTCAATAGCTTATACACAATAGATACAAATCCAGAAACCCTACGAGAATTCCTCGTGAAACCTGGGTTTCACAATCCCATGACCATGACACGCTTGT
>QLOM01006265.1:0-10060 GCA_003313785.1 Termitomyces sp. MG148
GACGAGGATTTGCAGGAAAAGTGCGCTTCACCAAATGCCAGCGCGAAAAGGGGATGGTGCTTCAAGCATACTCTTATGCATGTTCAGATCAGACTTGGTCAGAATTATCCACGCCACCCGCTTATCCCGATTAATGCTATACTCATCTTGGGCTGTTTCATGAACTAGCACCTGTATTTCAATCTCAGGGATGGTACCTCTCTATGTGCTTGTACACAACAATTGTTGTCCAGTTGTAATCACAGAGGGTAGTTGTGACGTCCTTGGATATGAGCAAGGGTATTCAAGTTGGTATGTATCTAATTTGACTTTCCACCGAAAAAGGCGCGGGCATCAACATTGGTACTACTTGTGTTGTCATCGCTGCGCGACTAGATATGTAGGTTAATCTTACGGCAGAAACAACAGCAGGTTAAAGAGACGCACTAATGCTTCAAGGTGATCTGACCGATTAACATCGGTCACGGTTACTTTGAGGTCTTTATTTCCCTCCCCCTAATCATAGGTGTATTAGTGAACTACTACAAAAAAATGAATCAAAACGCACCCTAGATTCAACCATCATCCTCGTCCACGCCGTATTCGACAACCCCATGTAAATTTCTCCATGGTCTGCTTTAGGATCGAGCCTCAACATCGCATTTACCATTTCATTGATACACAACCCATGGCCCGTCAGCGCTATATGCACATCCTCGTTTCCCACGTGCGGGAGCACACATTCCCGTACGGCCTCTGTCGCACGCACGGCAAGGTCGTCTAAGCTCTCTCCACCTTCAAACTTATCACTGCGCGAGGGAAGGACGGGGTACACCCCCATGGCGATCATACTCTCCCTCGTCTCACCCGGCAGGACTTCATACGCCCACGAGTGGCCCTCTGCGCATCCAAAGTGTTGCTCACGGAGATGAGGAAGAACGGTGAGGGTAGTGTTGAGCGGCTGGAGGTCGTGGATGGCTTTTCCTGTTGCATGCGCACGGAGGAGCGGGGAAACATAGATGTGGTCGAAATGAGTTTGAGACTGCTGGAAGGAGCGTGCGATGGCAGAGGCTTGGCGTACACCGAGGGGCGAGAGAGGGGAGTCGTTCCAGCCTGACCAAAGGTGTTTCTGTGGAGTTTATTGTTTCTATGGAAGTTGGTGGAAGCGAGAAGGGACAAACTATATTATCTTCGGACTCGCCGTGGCGGATCTGCGGAGTTGATAATCAATGTGTACAATAGGAGGGGGAGGGAAAGGCCTACAAAGGTGACTGTGAGCATCTCTGGGTAGAACTACTGTGGCGATAGCTTCAAGGAGATGCGATACCTTCTCACACAAACCTTGATGTGATATTGACGCACTTTGGCTTTATAACGGTCTTTACTCGGAAGAGTGATGCCATCTAGCACTTGTGTCTGTAAGCAAGTTGCTTGCAACCAATCGAGGCAGCCGATCGGGCACAGGACGGATCGTGTCCTTCCATGACGGTGGAGGGCAAACTTTAATCAGGTGAACTATATAAGTAGGTCGTAGTTGTAAGTATACGGGCACAGATTTTTGGAATCATATTTTGTTCCACTCACATCGTTACGAGTCAGTGAGGTTTAAATTGGGCGCTGAGCGTCCTCTTACACTTTTTCTTTTGAATCGCACGAAATATCTTCTCGAGTGACTACGACAAAGATCATAACACACGGACAGGTGCTAAGCGCTGATAGATGATCACGTACCAACGACCTTCTCAAGTATCGGGTGTCATTCCAGTACTTCGAAATCCCCTCCTGGATAATCTCGTACGCAATCGCACTGACGTGAGGCGATTAATCGCGGGCAGTCTGGCATAAGGCTCGCGAGATGGCGGTTTATGCTAGCTATTGTCATGGTTGATCGCCATGGGGTACGGCGAGCGCTGGATGGGGCGGGCGTTTTGACCAAAAGGAAATGGATTTGATCGTTGCGGGTGAGCGCCGCAATTAGTCGGCGGGCAGGCATATGGATACTAATGATGGAAATGTTTTGATCGCTGTCTGGAACGATGAGCGCCGCATTTGATGGCGTTGCCAAGGATTGATAGCTAGTTGGCGGTACAGGCCAACCCCGATATGGATGCCCAGTTTGCCAAACCTGCGGTCGTCAGCCTATGTTTAAATTTAGAACGAAGTCTGAAAAACGTTTCTCATGCTTTTTGCGAAATAATGACTGTATAGCCTGTATATGCATGTGTGACAGAAAAACGACAAGCAACAGATCTAGTTTTTTGTATTGTACAAAATATTCAAGTTATCGCTACCCTTCGGGTGTATTTCAATTGCGAATTGGTGCAGTATATATTTTCTCCTACTCAGATACAGAGATAAATCGACTGGAGTATAGACCTGAAACTTTTGGAATCCAACTTGTTTGACTGTCGAGGTATTTCACCGTGTGGTTGCTCAAAGTTTGAGACGCAACATTACTGTGTTCCTATACAGTCTCCGTCCCGTACGTTAGATTCGGGCAGGAGAAACTCTCCCAGGTCCGAAATCCGGCTCTCCGCCCAAAGTCCCGAAAATGTCCCCAATATAATTGGTAGGAGGTACACCCTCCGCAAATGTCTCCTTCCATCCATCAAGGATACCCTGAATTACCTTGACACCGGCAATATATATGTTAGCTAACGCGGGCGCGAATCCCCCTGAGTCACCAAATCTATTTTCTGCCGCAGTCTGTCCAGGATATTGCCGATCGAAGTTGGAGCCCGTACGCATGATGATAATACGTGAAAAGTCAACAAGCTCGTCTTTAGCGCCGCGAAGCAGTGCCTCGAGAAGCGCGTTGTCCTCTTGTTGTGTAGAGCAGTACACGCCCGTACCATTGGTAAACAGAGTGGTTGTGTTCTCAAAAGTCTCACCAAGCAACCGACCGGTCCAAAACGTGTCAGAGGCTGCAGTGTCACATTCGACCACGGATGGTGCAGAGGTACCAGGTGCGTAGTCCTCAGAGGCAGAGTAATGTGCTCGATAAGCTTGTGCTTCTGCAGTGTCGTTCAAGTTGGCAGTATTCGCAAAGCCCACCGCGAGCTTGCGAAGCGCATCATTGACCTCAAAGACCTCCGTACCATAAATATCGCCCGGGTATTGGTCCGGTTTTTTTGCTCCTAGTGGAACATAGCCTGTAGGGAAGTCGTCTGGAATCTCACGGGCGTCGAACTCATATTGAAGGCAGACTTGGACTGTGTAGCGAGCGAAGGTAACGGAGGCGAGGGTCGCGACTTTTGGGTTAACGCCTGCTATACCGGCGACAATGAAATATGTACTACGGAGGTCAAAAGATGTCGAGCGGATGAGGGCCGAGAGTGATAACGCGGCATTTATTTCTGCTTCTCCAGTAGTGAGCTGGCAAATGGCACCGTCCTCCGTGCAATGTGCATCTGGGAAGAGCGGAGAAAAACCAGGAACTGTGATGTTTTGAGCGAGAAGGTTGAATTCAGGGATGTTATACCAGACGTTGGCCTCAGGACTGAACTACTTACGAATCAATAGTGACGCTAGGAAGATGAACAGGAAAAACATTTACGAGGGATATTATAAAGACCTTTGGAGTCATCTTCGAGGCCTCTCGAGCCTTCAATGTATTTGTTAGAGCTATAGAGCCTGAAACGAGAGGTATAGAGGCCAAAATTGCAATAAGTGTGGTCCACATCCCCAGTTGCATGGCTATGTGTACATGAAGTTAACTCTTGGACATAATTATCGAAATGGCTCGGTCGCACCTGCTAGACTAGAAGGGAACAGGGCCAAGATTTAAAGGAGTCGTGCTGTAAATGAAGTTGTAGTCGCAAAGCCTAGCTACTTATAAGAGCTCGCGAGTCGACCATAACCATTGCCGTACCTCTCACGTCAAACGATTCTATCCTGTTTCCACGATTGAGTCGTATCAATCGAGGACCACTTCAACTCGACAGCTCAAGAACTCGTGTAGCTCCAGGTTCTTGGCTACTTCTCATCATTCATCATTACTCACTTAGTGTACGGCGTCTGGATCATTGCTTAGACACGAGGATTGTAGCAAAGGACGTAGATGCATGCAGTGAAATATTCTACTGTTGCTCCCACCTATCAGACAAATTCAAAGGTTTTTGAGTGCCAAGGATGCGACGACGCTAGCAGGATGCGATACAATGTCAGGCGCTGTAGACGAGTTTCTAACGGCGAACGAAGGTAGTGGCGTTTGAGAGAGAATGACGTTCAACATCGAAGCGCGACCGAACGAATGAGTCAGGTGGCATGACTAGAAGTTAATAGTTAATGCCACACATATGGTCTTCCATGACGATTTCATGGCGAGAATTGTTCGCGCAAGTCACACGTCCAAGAAAGTTGCTAGGTCGAGACTCAAGCGAGAAACCAAAAGAATGTTGGGATCTGGATAAGTAATGGTCCAAGTTTATATGTACATCGATTGATTGCATCAGTTCCGAACCATCACACTTGATGGAACATCCTTCGTGATCCAGAGCGTCCGCTCGATCCACTTCTTCACCATTGACTGGCTTATTAGCAGAATGGATGATATCATTCCAAACTTCTTTAGCAAGGGCCTACGCTTGGGACGCAAATGTTCGCTTATTGTTAGCCGCATCCTGAATACGCTCAGGCCTACATCCTAACACCTTAATTGTCTGCAGTGGAGAGAAACAAGATGCACCCTAGCACGGTATGTACATTGCACCATACACCATCCAGGTATTTAAAAACAGCTAGTTTCGAAGTATCGCAGTACTGACGGTGGCAGACGAAAGGAGCGTGAAAGCAGACAGAGACCCTTCTAATCTAATAGTGTGGTCATGTCCACACGTTCAACAAGTGAACGCATCGATCCGTATCTTATCTCGAATAATGCGTTGAGACTCGTGGTAGGGCCATCAACGACCGGAGACGCTCATGTTTCTTCCTGACTTTTTCCTTTTGGGCGAAAACCAACCACGAACACTTTTTTGTCTGACTCGCTCTTAAGGTCCAACCAGGGTAACTGCGAAGGCCTAACACTCCATAACATCATATGTCGTCGACAGGTGGACACGAGGCGCGACAAACAAGCGCTTTGACACAGCTATCTGTATACATATAAAGACTGACTATCTTGGAGGACCATGTTGCTGGAACAAGACTTGATCAAATCGCCTGACATAATACCCTTAACCTCGAACTCTCTTCGTCACCTCCCTCGTCTTTGTAAACAATGAGGCTGTATATGTCCGGCAAGAAAGCATGGAACTCTACGTTCACCACTGAGAATGGTGATGTCGTCTACGAAACCTGTTCACCGAGGAAAATTTTTGGACGTACTACGACTATAAATCGTATCGAGGACTGGGATGGACATAAGTTGTCTTCACGTCTTGCGCGGTTTACATGGAAGACGTTCTTCTCTGCGCGCTTGTACTTTCGCGACCAAGAAGTACGGACAAGGTCGTTTTTCAAGAAGAAGGGTTGGGGAATACACGGTCGGTGCGTACCTTTTTTCTTGTCTTCGTCTCTAGCCATACGAACAGCTAATTTCTTCGGCAAACTCCAGCGACCGTGTCTTTGAAATTGAAGGGTATCAATTCAGATGGAAGCTTGGCTCGGGAGAGGTATGTGTGGTGAACACACTGTGGAGGGCAATAGTGTCTCACCACCTTCGGATGTCATTTTTAGCTATGGCTGAACAATCATCCGCACATGCTCGTCGCTCGCTATTACCCAAAAGGAAAACAAGAATCCTTTGCTAGTAAAGCGAACAAACCATTCTTAGAGATCATGTCTGGATGGAAGAATTTCGCGGACGACATTATGGTGTCGTTCGTATATTTTGAGAAGCTCGTCGAGGACGAATAAGCTGCGCCCTCGGAATAACCTCTGCAGGTCTTTGTCTTGATGATGCTTTGTATGGAACTGGAATATCCTATTCTACTAATGCTCGTTTAAATAAATTCTCGAGCCGTCATCATGCCTATCTTACCAACTCCTTTATTGTGATATTAGTAGTTCTGTGTATTGTAATTCATAATCGAACATGGTGAAGTGGGTAACAATCAGAAGAAAGAGCAGTTCGAACAAAGTGAAACAGTATGAAAAGCAGCTGAAGGAATGCGAGGAAAAGCAATGAGTTTCAGCATGGAGGGCGTGACAATGTCTATGTCTTGAAGATGCGAAGCAATCGAGACTCTGTAACAATCCTCGTTCGACAAAGTGGACATTCTCTTGAGCTCGCCATGATCAGTTCAGAGCATCCTCTACACAATGCAAGATGACTGCAAAAATGGTAAGAAAACATCCACAGACGACTCAATCGCAAGGACATACCCGCAGTCCACGATAGCAATATTGGCCTCCTCGTCCTGACAAATAACGCAGAGACCGGTACGCTCCAAGTCCGCTGCCGTACCACGAGCTTTTGGAGGCGACTTAGGTGGCGGCACGGGGACAGACGAAGACTCAGGGGATCCCTCCGTCCCTGCATTCTGTGCTGTGCTTTCACCTTTCGCTTTACCAGAAGCGGAGCTCGTCCCTTCCTGTCTCTGTGCCTGCTGCTCCGCCTTCTCCCTTTCCGCCTGCTGCTCCGCCTTTTCCCTTTCCGCCTGCGCTCTCGCATGCTCCTCCATCATAGCCCTCTGTCTTTCGATCGCTTCCTGTTCCTCCGCCTCGTGCAACGCACGTTGCCTCTCCCGATCTCGTCGCTCGTCCTCAATCAGCGCCTTCACCTTGACGATCAGATCTCCCTTCTCCAATATCTGACGTACATTAACGTGGTTTGTGAATAAAATGGATTTGAGCGCGCCGATAGAAAGCGTTTTGATGGATTCATCGGGCATATTCAGGAGCTGGTCGAGTGTGGGAGGGGGCGCAGTCGCGGGAGGAGCGGCGGATGTTGCGCGTTGACGGGGTTGTTGTGAGCCAGAGCGGTCGAGGTTCTCAGTCGACCGAGCGGCAGAGGAGCGTTGATTTTGTGGATGTCCAGTAGGACGGGATGCTTGTGACGGCGTCGGACGCGGCGATGGATTATGATAATGCTGGTCATGTGGCTGCTGGTGATGTCGCCGTTGGTGATGGTGTTGTGGCGGAGGTGGCTGGTGCTGAGGTCGTGGGGGTACGAATGGGGGAGTTTGGTGGGATGGATGAGTTTGCCGTGGCGGTGTGGGTGGTCCCGGATGGGTAGTGCGTGGTTGCAGAGGCGGCGTATTTGGTTCAAGATCGGGGCGAGGAAAGTCATAGGGACGTGTATTTACTGGGGGGACTGATGGGGCAGGGGGTACGGGTCGATTTGAGTTCTGTCCGGCAGAGCGACCAAAGAAACGGGAACGTGTATGTGATGTAGATCTGTCTGGTACGGAATAATTTCTGTAATAGTCCTACAGACAATTGTCAAAGTCTTGTTTGATCGAACCAGAATAAACGTACTTCGTTTTCCGGTGAAAGACAGCCGTTGGAACTCTACGACATGTACAGTCAAACGGTGGCACACAAACTAGAACAGGAAACGGGGAACGCACCCTTGCCTTCAGAATTGCGTCGATCAAATCATCTTTTTCAAAGACACGACCAATATCGATATTGTACGCTTCCAGATATTTCTTAAGCTTGGATAAGTGCAAGGCCTTCAGCCAGCCCTTTCCAGCAGCAGTAACTATGATCCATTCAATACAGGGCGTTCACATATCTTCATTACTCACTGTTCAGGAACTCGATGCAGTACGCACAGACTGGCCTGGGATCATATCCTGCCTCCTGTCCGCCACGCGGCATCAATGCCTGGTAATCAGAACAGCTGCTACAATACAAGTAACCTGAAAGACTCAGAGAAATAGAAGTAGAGTCGGATGACCGGTTCAGAACCTACCACAGTGGTGACACTTGCGTGGTCTATTAAGGAACATATTGAACTCCTTGTTGCACTTCCTGCATGCATCACCCGACTCCATGTCTGGTGGCGGCCCGCTCAGCAGGGGTAAACCACGTACTTGAGACATGGCGGGGAATCAAAAGGCAGAAAAAGAGGCAGCAGAGTAATGAAGTCTTTATTGAGATTAGCTATAATTGTGAATCGTGATCGATAGAATACAATAGAAAGTGCCGGAATGTTGGTCTCTGTCAGCAACACCCGGCAACAGTCAGGATCTACTCCCCGTGCCTGTGGGTGAGCACGAGGTAGCTTTCGCCAAATGTAGCTGGCATTTATCGATTCTCATGGCCTGATTTCAAGACTTTCTTCGAACGAGATCTACATACGTAAACATGATGGCCATGTGCGATTGACGGAAACGAAACTCCCAGTCCGAGCTATTTCCTTGAGCATTCACATGTACAGGAGAAAAAGTCAACAAACTCGAATACCCATCCCATCTTCCTTCCCGCGGTCAAGGCTAACATTTGAAATGACGGACAAATATTCGTAGGACTCATGGCACGGGTCCTTCAATCCACCAGTACTCCCCAAAGATCAAGAAACTACTATCCCTCTTCACCCATCTCAGTGGTTACCCGTCGGAACAGCGCTGAGAAGCAGATCAAATCGCACAGAGCGGCTGTAGGCAATCAGTACTTAGCCGAGATAGAGGTTGTCCAACAGCGAAATCACAAATGCCATGATAGTGGCCAAGCGTGTTAGAAGACAAAGAAGCACCTCATAGCAAATAGATTGTAAATGAAAAAACATCTTTCCTATTTGCAAGATCAGATGCTACGAGCAAGGCAGAGTGTGACTACAGCCGCTTGAGTCTGACACGAAGTTCGTCATGAACCCACAAATTATGCTCCTGAAGATAATTGTTAGATAAACCAAAGGTCTCATAATCTAATCCAACAGACGCACCTTATACGACTCATCAAACCTCCCAGCATCAAAACCTTCTGCAAAAGACACCTCAAAATTCTTCAACAAAGTCGTCGTCAACAACCTACAGCCATATCCAGTCAATTTTACTTCCAAACTCACAAGATAACTCGTACTTACTTCATATTATACAGCGCCACGGGCTTCCCGATGCACACTCCGGGACCATAACACCACGGTACAAACGCCTCCTTATTGTGCGGCCCTATGACACCGTGTGGGATCCAACGTTCCGGGCGGAAGGAGTCAGGATCGGCGAAGTTGTGAGCTAGATAGAACCAAGATAGACCATCATCAGTATTCAACGAAAGACCAGTAATCGTGAACAAGATAAAACATACGGTCACGGAACATAGCATAATTAGGACACGCGACAGTGGTGCCGGCAGGGATGACATGGCCGAGAATCTGGGTGTCAACATCTTTGTTCCACCTTGGAGGACCTACATCATCGGTAAAAACACTCATACGTAGCCTCACAAGCAGAAAAAAAACGCACCAGCGGGAACTGGCGGGACCAATCTCAGCGCTTCCTGTATACACGCATCGAGGTACGGTAGCCGGTTTTTGGAAAGTTCTTCACTGGTACCCTCGGCTCCTTCATACGGAGCTAAAATCTCCTCTCGAAGCTGGCTCTGCACATCGGTATCGGCGCAGATGTACCTGATGAGCACAATCATCGCTTCGCTAACTGTATCTGAGCCTGCAAGAATGATGAAAGACGCGTCGGCGTGGGCTTGGAGTTGGGTAAGCTCGATTCCACCTTCAGTGTCGTTTTGCTGCAGAGGCAAAGTATTAGGTACACACGTGAGAGATTAGGAGGGGACCGACGATAATGCTGAGTATGTCGTTGCATAGCTCACCAGATTTGCGCCGAGTTTCCTGGACTTTCTTTCCCGAAAACTACGGCAGGAGAAGTATCAATAGATTACGGTAGTCTTGTAATGGAGGTGATGCGTTGCATACCTTTTGGAAAGTCAATATTGGCCCAGGTGCGGGAGCGAGAGCCAAAATGTCTCTCATCCATGGAACTTGTCCGAATACTAATGATCACAAGTCGTCAGAATCATAAATGTCCACAAATACAAAGAATTGGCCTACCACCCACGAAACGCACACCCATGTGCAGCTGGAAACAAAGGCTATGAGATTACAGTCCCCTACGATGAAAACACTTACAACATCTAACCAGCCTTCTGGGTCTTTCCCAGCTGTGAGCGTCTCGAA
>QLOM01006270.1:0-18841 GCA_003313785.1 Termitomyces sp. MG148
CCCAAGGAGCAGGATGAACTCAACACATTCCTCCAGGAAAACCTGGAGTCTAGGCAAATCTGCCCCTCAAAGTCTCTGATGGCCTCTTTGGTATTTTTCATCAAGAAGAAGAATGGCTCCCTCTAGTTGGTCTAGGACTATTGTGTGCTCAACACAATGACTGTTAAGAACTGCTACCCACTCCCCCTCATCTTGGAACTGATCAATAACCTCCAGGGTGCACACTACTACACCAAGTTGGACATTTGCTGTGGCTACAACAATGTGTGCATCCAGGAAGGAGATGAGTAGAAGGCAGTATTCTGGACCAACCATGGGCTGTTTAAACTCCTGGTGATGTTCTTTGAACTCACCAACAGCCCTGCCACTTTCCAAACCATGATGAATAACATATTATGGGACCTGATAGCAGACGGCATAGTCTGTGTGTATGTCAACAACATTCTCATCTACACCAAGATGCTAGAGGAGCACCGCTGGATCATGCAAGTTGTCCTGGACTGTCTCCGCCAACACCAGCTCTACCTCAAGCCAGAGAAGTGTGAGTTTGAGCAGATCCACATTGAGTACCTTGGATTCATCATCTTTCATGGCATGGCAAAGATGGACCTGGTGAAGGTGGCTGGCATTATACAGTGGCTGGAGCCTTAGAGCAAGAAGAAAGTGCAGGCCTTTCTGGGGTTCACCAACTTCTATTGACGGCTCATCCAGGACTTCTCCCACCATACTTGCCCCCTCTTTGACTTCACTGGAAAAGACGTTGCCTGAGTTTGAGGAGATGCAGAGCAGCAGGCCTTTGACGCCCTGAAGTCTGCCATTACCTCAAAGCCCGTGCTGCTCTTCCCCAATAACAATTGATCTTTCTGAGTTGAGGCAGACAGCTCTAACTTTGCTACCAGCATGTGTAAGGACAACCTCCGGAGGTTGTAGCTAATCACACAACTGGCAGAGGAAAATCCAAAGTTTATTAGAGACAGTACGATATGACAGGAAATACAACTAATCACTTGGCAGAGGAAAATCCAAAGAGAACAAGTCTAAGGATCCCTCTGCCATGGCGCGGCACATCAGCACGGGTGGCAGAGGCATAGAAATGACTGTATAGTACTTCCTGGAAGGCACAGGAGCATCCCAGAAATCTCCAGGAGTCCCTGGAGAACTCCGGGAACCAAAAAAGGAAGTTTCAGAAATGGAAGTGCCCTGACATCACCCCTCCTCTAGGGTGCGGCGTCTTGACGTACTGGATAAAACAGCTCATGAATAGCGCAGTCGGTTGGGGAGATCGAGTACAGGCCACAGATGATTTAGAGTGTCATAGGATGGTTGTGGTGGAAGTCCTGGACAAGGGTGGGCATGTGCACGTTTTTGGCGGGTTTCCAGGAGTTGTCTTCAATACCGTAGCCTGTCCACTTGACCTTGTACTGTAGTTTTCACCAGAATAGATGGCTGTCCAGGATCTTCTCCACTTCATACTCCATTCTGTCATCAGCAAGGATGGGAGGCAGCAGAGGAGGAGCTTGCCGGCCAAGGATGGGATCATCTGGGGCGGACGAGAGCTTGACCACATTGAAGACTGGGTGCAGTCAATGCATCCCGGTGGGCAGCCAGAGTCAGTATGCAAGGGGCCCAACCTGTCGCTCGACTACATACGGGCCCAGTTGTTGGTGTAAAAGCTTCTGCAACAGTTGGGTGGTTGCAATGTTAGAGGCATCTAGGTAGACGTGGTCTCTGGGCCTGTACTGGGGTGCCAGAGTTGTCCTCAATTGTAGTACCAGGCCATCTCGTCCTTTGCCTTGGTCAGCATGGCCTTTGCCTCTTCCTGTGCCTTCTGCATGCAATCAACAAAGTCGTTGACTGACTCATTCTCTGATTGGCGTGCGCATGGTTCAAAGCCTATTTGGGGGTGTCAGCCGGTGTTGAGGAAGAACGGGGATACCTGTGTGGACGCGTGGACATGATTGTTGTACTGGAATTCCACCTTGGAGAGGAGCTTACCCCAGCCATCCTGACATTTGTTGCAGAACAGCTGGAGGTACTGTTCTAGCTCCTGGTTGATGCACTTGGTCTGTCCATTGGACTGCGGGTGATAGGCGGTGGATGTGTGGAGCTTGACATGCAGGAGGCATTAGAGTTCCCAGGTGAAGTCCACCATAAACTGCAGGCCCTAGTCAGAGACGTAAGCGTCGAAAAGGCCATGGAGCTTCTAGACATTCTTCCAGTACAGGTTGGCAGCGCCTATTGCAGAGCAGGTTGTGTGCATTGGAATGAAGTGCACCTGCTTACCGTAGAGATCCACAACAACCATGACAGCATTGTATCCATGTGCGTCCAGGAGTTCCACAATGAAGTCGACAGAGGCCATGCTCCATTGTGTGGCTGGTGTGGGGAGGGAGTGCAGTTGGTGTAAGGGCAACCTCTGGAGGCTATGGCTCAGTCACACAGCTGGCAGAGTGAAATCCAAAGTATATTAGAATATATATAGGTAATACAACAATAACTACTCACCTGGCAGAGGGAAATCCAAAGAGAACAAGTCTAGGGATTCCCTATGCCAGGAGTGACGCTTCCAAGGCTCCAGAAGCGTGGGAAGTAACTGTATAGCATGACAAAAGCCACAATAAAATTTATAATCTAAAAAAGGAAAATCTCCAAAATTAATCAAAAACTCAGAAATTGCCATTGCCAGAGGTCATGCACATGTCTCATGTGACTTGCTTAGTAATTTTGAGGCTAGCCTCGAGATGACTAAGCCTCTGGATGCTTACTAAGCCTCTGGAAGCGTTGGCTACACTTGTTTGAATGATAACTAAAGAACCAGAGCACTTCAAGGGCTGAGAATAGTACTAATAGATAGTGTTGAAAGAATAGAAGCAGTAAAGTAAGAGAGTGACAGCAGAAATAGGGAAATAACTAGAGGAAGAATGAAAGAATAAGGAGTGGAAGAAGGGAGAAATGAGGAGTCCCCTGACAGTTGGCCAGTTGGCGAGCATCAATGGGGCTTCATCTGGAGGCAGAGGTTGCAGGTGCTAGTGTACGTGCCAATGTAGCATGACATCTGCAGCCACCAATAGTTCTGGGAGACCAGCTCCAGCATTTTCCAGTGGCTGGAGTGTCTGGCAACGCAAGAGTTGTGGTGCTGTTTGACAATGCGCCTCCGGAACTCTGGGTCGTTTGGCATGTAGATGCACCCCCAGAAGGTAAGGAGTCCATCCTGGAGCCCCCACTTGTTGGTGCGTATGGATTTTGCGCCAGGGGGGTGTCCCAAGCATAGCACCAGCATGGCCTTTGTGACTAAGTCCTCCTGTATTCTCTCCTGGTTACCTCGGCAGATGTCCTAGAGGATGTTGACCTTGTCTCTCTGGATAGCCACCCCTTCAAGTGTGCAAATAACAAACAACTCCAGGTGCAGGAGGGTGATGTTGTTGTTATCCCCTGCACCAAAACCATGGTTGGTGCGCCAGAAGAGGGTGTTGGGCTTCCCCATGCTTTGACCAGGCTTGTGGTGCAATGTAAAATTGAAGTTAGCGAGGTACAGGGACCACTGGGTGTCGACGGTTGAGCTTTTTAGCTGTCCAGAAGTACTCCAGGTTTTTGTGGTCTGTCTAGACTTCAAACTTGTGCCAAGCCCCCTCCAGGAAGTGGCACCACTCCTCCAGTGACTGGATGATTGTGAGCATCTCCTTGTTGTGGATCTTGTAATTCTGTTCCACTGCATTGAGGCTCTTGGAGTAGAAGGCTACAGGGTGCCACTTACCGTCCTCTGGGGACTCCTGGGAGAGGACTGCACCAGTGGCAAAGTCGGAACTGTCTGCCTCGACTTGGAAGGGCCGGTTGTTGTTGGGGAAGAGCAGGACGGGCTTGGAGGTGATGGCGGACTTCAAGGCATCAAAGGCCCGCTGCTCCACATCTCCCCAAGCCCATGCAACATCCTTTCCAGTGAGATCAAAAAGGGGCCGAGCACGGTGGGAGAAGTCCTGGATGAACCACCAATAGAAGTTTTCCAGGGTTTGAGCCATTGCATGATACCAGCCACTTTCATCAGGTCCATCTCTGCCGTGCCATGGGAGATAATGAGTCCAAGGTACTTGATGCAGGTCCACTTGAACTCACACTTTTCTGACTTGAAGTAGAGCTGGTGCTGGCGGAGACAGTGATAAGACTCTGGCCGGGCTCAGCGCACCAAGCACTATTTTTAGCGACTTATGTTTTGCAGCTAGCAGGGATCAAACTCAGGCTACAGGACGTGACATGCAGAATCACGGGACTTAGCAATCACATGACTTGTTAATCACCTGCTACTCACCTGACTCTAGTCCAGCCTCCTTCAAGTCTCCAATCAGTGATAACCAACGCCAGAGCCTTTAGCAATGCCTATCAAAATCCAGTGCTTCTCAAAGATCCAACATCAGATCACTTTAGCAATGCTTAGCGACTTACGCAAGACAGGTCCACGTGATGATTTCAGATATTAGCAACGCTTACAGTTGATCCGACGCTTAGCGACTTACATGAGACAGGACCACGTGAGGATGTCAGGCCTTAGCAATGGCCCCCATGCATTTGGCCTCTTTCATCACTGCAATGATGAGTTAAAACTTGCCGACTTAACAAACAACATCACCTGGCGACTTTCACATGCCCTCACACTTGGCTCCATTTTGATTGATTAATTAGCGACCTTTTAGTTTAATTACCACAGCAGCCTAGCACCTATAAATACTGTACATATTTTGTCTTAGCCATCATCAAATTGTATGCCTCACAGTTCAGATCACATTTCAGCGCATTCTAAGTCCTCAGAGTCACTAAGTGAATCATTCTTGCTGACTTCACCTCTCCAGCTTTGACTGCCGACCTTCGTACTACGGTGCTATATGGGCACATCATTGTTAACATTTATGTTGCTAGAGTCCTTGCTGACTTCTAGCACCCTAGCACCTTGCAGGCTTACAGCTTAGATCGCTAAGCAACCCGTTACCTTTTCTAAGTACAAATTACACTAAAAAGACTAGGCTTCTAGGACCCTGCCCGGAACTCTCTCAAAACACTAGTGACTGCCCAACGCTACTCATTTGTGAGGCGCTAAGTTTACCATCTACCAGGACAGTGCTTAGCAACTTTCGGGCGTCATCAACGGTCCAGGACGATTTGTGTAATCTGACAATGTTCCTCCAATGTCTTGGTATAGATGAAAATGTTGTTGAGATACATGCATACCACGCCGAGGTCCTGGAATATGTTGTTCATCATGGTTTGGAAGGTGGTGGGGCTGTTAGTAAGTTTGAAAAACATCACCAAGGATTCAAACAGCCTGCAGTTGGTCCGGAACGCTGCCTTCCCCTTATCTCTCTCCTGGATGCGCACGTTGTTGTAGCCCCAGCAGACGTCCAACTTAGTGAAGTAGCATGCACCCCAGAGGTTGCTAATCAGCTCCAAGATGAGGGGAAGTGAGTAGCGGTTCTTGACAGTCATTGTATTGAGTACACAATAGTCCTAGACCAGCCAGAGGGAACCATCCTTCTTCTTGATAAAAAACACTGGAGAGGCCATCGGAAACTTTGAGGAGTGGATTCATCCAGACTCCAGATTCTCCCAAAGGAAGCATTGAGCTCATCCTGCTCTTTGGGCGCAAGCAGATAAACCTTGCAGTTGGCCAGCTTTGAATCCAGCAGGATCTCAATGGCGTGGTCCCACTGCTTGCGTTTCAGGAGGGAGTCAAACAAGGCCTTGAAAAAGATGTCCTTGAAGTCATGTAGGTGGTCAGGGACCACATTCTGGAAGGCCCTGGGAGGGGCATTTATTGCAAAGATCTGGGCCAGCCATTGAGAAGTGGTCTGGCTGGCCCAGATCTTCTCCGTGGTGGACAGGGGTCTCAGCGTAGTGGCGTAGATGCGGTCTTCTACCTCAATGGCTTCATCCAGAAGCTTTGGGTCTGGGGCGGGTAGGAACTCCCCCTTGCATCCTTCTTCCTAGCCGGCATCCCCTCCACTATGTCTGTCATCCTTGTAGAGGGCCTCTCTACAAGGGAACACCAGAAGTGGGGAGTCCAGCAGGTCAAGGTCCACAAATAGAAGGTATCCCACCTGGCATGCCTGGATAGCTGCACATTCCCGCATCACGGTGTGCCACTCTTTCTTCACTTTGTCTGCACAGGTGGCACAGCGCCGGGGGCACTGACCTATACTGATTTTTCTAGAGGTCCAGTCAATTTCCAGATTGTGCTCCCGGAGCCAGGGCAACCCAAGAATCATCTCCTGCTTGCCAATGCTTGTAACTGCAAAGGTGGTGCGCTCTGCATGGAATTTGTAGCACAGAACAAGGTCTACCACAGACTTAATGAATCCCACTTCATTACAAGTGCCGTCGACATTGTACACTGGGATGGGGGATAGGAGGGGTCAAGTCATGAGCTAGTGCCACTCCATGTAACTAGCATCCATGAAGAGTCTGGTCGCTCCAGAGTCTAGGAGGGTGACTACACTCCAGGTTTGCTACGTGTTGGTGGTTTTGATCTCCACGTTCATCTGGAGCAAGTTTGGTGATGGAGTGGACACTATGACATAGCGGTGGGAGATGCGGCGTTCCCAGGCAGCGGTGCATGCCTGAGGAGAAATCGAGAAGGGCTTGGGAGAGCCTTTGAGTACATCAGGGCTGAGTCGTTAACAGAAGTTGTATTGACTTCTTCTACCAACAAACATTCGAACCTGTTAGCACTAGGCGACGGAGGCATACTTTTCACCTGTCATGTCCCTAAAAACCCTCCTGTGACTCCTCCAACTCTCCAGTAGCAAAAAGGGCCTTGTGCACACTCTCCAGGGCAGGAGTGTCCAGAGAGGGGATCCCAGCCACATCATGAGCTGCCAGGAGTTTCAGGAGCAGCTCCTCCTGCTCCTCTGGGAACAGATACCAGACCTTGAGGCCCTGGGGGCAATGGTAGGTGAAATGGCCCAGTGTGCCACAGTGTCAGCACGAGAGTGGAAGAATCATGCACTGCTGGGAAGTGTCCATGTCCATGGGAGTGCCTGGTGATGACGCCCGAAAGTTGCTAAGCACTGTTCTAGTAGATGGTAAACTTAGCACTTCACAAATGAGTAGCGTCAGGCGGTTGCTAGTGTTTTGAGAGAGTCCCGGGCAGGGTCCCAGAAGCCTAGTCTTTTTAGTGTGATTTGAACTTAGAGAAATAAACCGGTTGCTTAGTGATCTAAGCCAAAAGCCTGCAAGGCGCTAGGATGCTATAAGTTGGCAAGGACTCTAGCGATGTAAACGTTGGCGACAATGTGCCCGTATAGCACCGTAATACAAAAGTCGGTAGTCAAAGCTGGCGAGGTGAAGTCGGCAAGACTAATCCACTTAGCAACTCTGAAGACTTAGAATGTGCTGAAATGAGATCTGAACTGTGGGGCGTACAATTCGATTATGGCTAAGACAAGATATGTACAGTATTTATAGGCGCTAGGCTGCCGTGGTAATTAAACTAAAAAGTCGCTAATTAATCATTCACAAAAAAATGGAGACAAGTACAATAGAACGTGAAAGTCGCTAAGCAATGGCGTCTGTCAAGTTGGCAAGCGTTAACTTAGCATCCTAACAGTGAAAGAGGCCAAATGCACAGGAACTGTTGCTAAGGCCTGAAACCATCAAGGGAGCCTGTCTTGCATAGGTTGCTAAGCATTAGATCAACTGTAAGCATTGCTAATATCTGAAACCATCACGTGGACCTGTCTCACATAGCTTGCTAAGCATTGCTAAAGTGATCTAACGTCGGATCTTTGAGAAGCACTGGATTTTGATAGGCATTGCTAAAGGTTCTGGTGTTGGTTATCATTGATTGGGGACTTGAAGGGGGCCAGGCTGGAGTCAGGTGAGTAGCAGGTGATCGCCAAGTCATGTGGTTGCTAAACTCCATGATCCTGCGCATCGTGTCCTGTAGCCTGAGTTCAATCTCTGCTAGCTGCAAAACATAAGTCACTAAAAATAGTGCTGGTGCGCTGAGCTCTGCCAGAGTCTTATCACTGGGAGTAGTACTGGAGGTGGCAGAGGCGCTGCTGACAATGCCAGCAAAGGCAGAGCAGTTGGTTGACAGGGGGAAGCGCAAGGAGGAGGTGGAAGTTACAATCTTGCGGAGCTCTTGTTTGAGCTCCAATGAGCTGCCACTGCTCCCAAGCTATCCAGTACTACAACAGGACCTGATTGTCCGCTGGGCATCCTTCTGCAAGGTTGTCAATGCGCTCCATCAGGATTGGATGGAGCCCTTCCCAAAAGGTGAGGCACAACTGCAGGCTGTCGGGGTATTTGGCCTGCTCTACCAACGCATGGAACAAGTCAATGTACTTGTCCAGGAATTGCTTCCCTTGGCCATACTGATCCTTGTCTTGCAGGACCAATGCAGTGATTTTGGCAGGATTCTGGGGAAAGAACTCGTCCTAGAACTCCTGTTCAAACTCAGCCCAGTCCGCAAAACTTCCAACGCTGCCAGGGTGTTGTAAAACCCTCATCGCGTAGGTGGCCGCCTATCCTGACTTCATATAGGACAGGACTCATGCAATCTTCAGCTTGTCGGAAACAAAGTCATTGCCACAAGTTGGATGTAGGTGACGCAGGACTGGAGGAAATGTTCCTCAGATGCACGGTCACCATTGTATACGTTGGGAATCACCGGGCATGGAATATTAGAGCATTCCCATGCCAGAAGAGGGGATTGCATGGTGCAAGAGCGTTGCACCGGCAGGGTAGGCAGCAGAGGGTTGGCTACCACTGGAGCAAGGCGTTCTAGGAGCATGCAGAAGGAGTCAGAAATGGTTTTGGTGATTTGGCAGAAGTGGGAGAGTTCAGTAGTGTGCTAGGTGAGGGAAGCTTGCGTGAGTTGCACCTGTGTTTCTAGGTGGAGCAGGCAGGTCCAGGCTTCCTCACTGGAGACCATGGCATCTGAGAGAGCTTCTGAAGTGGCTGGCTGAGACATAAATAACATTGGTGCTTAAGCCCAGTGGAGAAGCAACAGATAAGAGCTGGAAAAGGTTCAGCGGCTATAGGGGGCTTCCAGACTAGGATTAGGAGACTTGTTCTGCTATAAGAGCGACCTCTGGAGGTTGCAGCTAATTACACAACTAGCAGAGGGAAATCCAAAGTTTATTAGAAACAATACAATATGACAGAAAATACAACTAATCACCTGGCAAGGAAAATCCAAAGAGAGCAAGTCTAAGGATCCCTCTGCCACGGTGCAGCACATCAGCATGGGTGGCAGAGGCATGGAAATGACTGTACAGTACTTCCTAGAAGGCGTGGGAGCATCCTGAGAGTCCTTGGAAAACTCCGGGAACTGAAAAAGGAAGTTCCAGAAATAGAAGTCCCCTGACAGCATGGTTTTCTCTTAGCAGTCCTCAGAGGATGGTAAGAGGCACCCCAGCACCTTCTACTTCAAAAGCCTCAACATTGTGGAGTGGAACTACAAGATCCACAACAAGAAGATGCTTGCAATCATTTGGTTGCTGGAGAAGTGGCACTACTTCTTGGAAGGGGCCCAGCACAAGTTCAAAGTCTGGATGAACCACAAGAACCTAGAATACTTCCAGATGGCCAAGAAGCTCAACTGTTGACAGGCCCAGTAGTTTCTGTACTTTCCCAGCCAACTTTGACTTTACGCATGCACCACAAGCCTGGTCAAAGCATGAGGAAGCTCAATACCCTCTCCTGGCATGCTGACCATAGCTCTAGCACAGGGGACAACAACATCACCCTTTTGCACCCAGAGTTATTTGCTATTCATGTGCTTGAAGGGGTGGTGGTTCAAGGGGACAAGGTTAACATACTCCAGGACATTAGCCAAAGTAACCAGGAAGGAATGCAGGAGGACTCAGTTGAAAAAGCCACGTTTGGCGCTGCACTTGGGGTGCCCTATGCATCAACAAGTAGGGCCTATAGAATGGACTCTTCACCTTCCAAAGATGCATATACATGCCAAACAACCTGGAGCTTTGGAGGCACATTGTTAAGCAGCACCACAACTCCTGCATTGCTGGACACCCTGGTCAATGAAAAACACTGGAGCTGGTCTCCTGGAATTACTAGTGGCTGCAGATGCCATGCTACATAGAAACCTACACCAGCATCTGCAAACCCCTGACTGGTCAACTGCACTCCCTTTCCATGCCTACTGCATGTTGAAGCGTGGCCTCCATTGACTTCATTGTGAAACTCTCGGATGCACACATGGATATAATGCTGTCATGATTGTCATGGACCTTTACAGTAAGCAAGTGCACTTCTTTCCAATGCATATGACCTGCTCCACAATGGGCACTGCCAATCTGTACCAGAAGAACATCTGAAACCTCCACAGCCTCTCCAATGCCTATGTCTCTGATCAGAGCCTGCATTTGTAGTGGATTTCACCTGGGAGCTCTACCGCCTCCTTCATGTAAAGCTCCACACATCCATTGCCTACCACCCACAGTCCAACAGACAGACCAAGTATGTCAACCAGGAGCTAGAACAGTACCTCCAACTGTTCTGCAACAAACAACAGGACAACTGGGACAAACTCCTCCCCTGTCAGGTTCTGCTGACTGTGAGGGCTCAGTCTACTGAGTGAGGCTCTTATAGGGAGACACAATGGCTCCAGTGTACAGTTCTGGGACCTACCAAGGCTCTGGAGTTAAAACACTATGCTCCGGAGCAAATGCAGGCGTTCAAGAGATCTCTAGGGCAGACCACAAGATATCTAGCAAGCAGGGAGATTTTGGAGGGTTCTGGAGGTGCTGTGGTTGTGTGAAGAGTGATTCAAGATTAATTATAGGCTCTGCAGGAGTTGAGCCAAGTAAGCAAGGCAAGATGTTAGAAGATTAAGTCAGGATGGAAAAGATACAAGCAAAATAAGTTGGAACACAATATGAAATGGTTACAATGACTTGGAAAGAGTCAAAAATAGAGACAAGAGAGCAAAACACGAGTTGGAAAACAAAAGCATAAAAAGATTAAGATGAGGAGAGAAAAGTGAGTACAAGGCAAGATTGACAAGACAACTACAAAGCGCAAAGACAAAATGAGAGTTCAACAGACACAATATGAGTTGAGAATCAGGAGAACACAAACAGATAGATTTGAATACAAGAACATGGACAAGCTGTTACTAAGGTGTATGCAATATCAAGACTACTGACTAAGTTCCTAATCTCCCACTTAAGTATGGCTATGGGCATGTTTTGAATCAAGTCCTTGATCTCTGAGTCTGAGCGCAGCTCCAGGACTCTATACTGGCTGGCAAGTGTCAGTTCCAATCAATAGAGTAGCAGGTACCAGTACTGATCAGGTGGCAGCGGTGTCAAGAGCTTTTAGAGGTAAGTGGTGCATGAGTGATGCATAAGTGGTGGGCCTGATTTCTAGGTGATGCAGAATGATAGCCATGGATTTGTGTGATTGTCAGAGAGGACCAGCAATATCCAGAGGCATTGCAGGACTTCCTGGAGTTGGTCAGTGATTTCTAGGCTGATGGGGTTGGTAGCCAGCAAAAGTTGATGGTAGTGTTGCTGATGGCCATGGATGAGGTCATTGCGGTACTTGGTCTAAGGCTTGTGGTTAGAGGGCTTGTCCTCTGGGCCTCTGGGGGTGTGGGGGTCCCAGAGTTGGTTGCGGAGTTGGCGGGTCATAGTATCACCCCTCCCTCAGCACCAAGACCCTTCAAGGCATGGGCTAATCATGGATGCACACCTGGCTTCCTCATGTGAAAAAGAAGTCCTGATGCAACCTAGAAGTCCTGATGGCTATTCAGAAGCCCTCAATGATCTTTAGGAAGAAGAACAAGAGAAAAAATTTGACTTGTCTTTTCCTCATTCTTTCCTCTATGTCATCCCCTACTCCATTGTTATCTCATACTGCATGCCCCTTCCTTGCTCCAGGCCAGCTGAGCATTGTCCCGGTATCTGACCATGTGGTAGAGGAAAGCATGACTCTGGCGCAGTTTGTAGTGGCCCAGACTCACGCTCAGGGCCCTGCTACCTTGGCATGGTATCAAGTTAATGGTCCAGTGAGTGTACCTGTGCATTGTTCTTGGTCGTAGTTGACTTCCTCCAATGCTTCCACTGCTAGTACCAGAGGGTGGATTGTCTTTTTTTAGGTCCAAAGGAGGGGTCCACGTCAATGTGTGAAGCATGCCACTCAAACCATGAGCATTGCTTCTTTGTTGAGATAAAGTAAAGTGCTGAGCTTCTCGAAGGTGCGTGCTATGGCCAGTCTCCAAGCACGCAAGGAGTTTGCTGGAGGCAGGGCCCTCTCATGTCTTCTCTCTAAGGTTGGGGTGCTCCCTCAAGACCTTTTCATTTGAGTGTTGCGTGACTATGAGAAATCAAAGACATGCACATAGAGCTGTGCTGGGAGCTGGAAGAGGTGCATTAACAGGCAGTGGTGCAGGAGGAAGGGGTGAGGAAGCAGGTCTGGAGTCTGCAGGAAGAGGCCTAGCAAGCCAGGAAGGAGCAAGACGAGGTCCTGCAAAGTCCATGGAGAAGCCAGGGAGGGCTTAGGAGAGTATGTCAGAAGTGGTGCTTATGGTTAGAAATACTGAGTCATTGACAAAAGTTGTATTGATTTCTTCTACCAACAAACATGCAAACCAATTAGCACTAGGCGACAGGGGTGTACTTTTTACCCATTGCACCCCTAAAATCCCTCCTTCAGCTCCTCCGGCCCTTCAGCAATAAGAGGCATCTTGCATGCATCCTCCAAGGCAGGTGCATCTAGAGAAGGGATTCTGGCCACGTTGTGGGCCACCAGGAGTTGCAGGAGTAGCTCCTTCTGCTCCTCTAAATAGATATTGGACTTCTAGGCTCCAGGGGCAATGGCAGGCAAAATGGCCCTGCGTGCTGCAGTGTTGGCACAAGAACAGGAGGAGCATGCCCTGCCAAGAGGTGTTTATGTCCATTGAGGTGCCCAGGGATAGTACCAGAGGTGCCGCTGACGGTGTTGTCAAAGCAAAGGTAATAGGTTGGTGGAGAAGCATAATGGGTAGGTGCAAGGATGAGGTGGGGGCTGTGGCTTTGCGTAGGTCTTGCTTGAGCTCTATGAGCTGCCACTGCTCCCAAGCTACTCAGTACCACAACAGAACCTGGTTGTTTACCAGGCATTTCTCTGCAAGGTTGTTGATGCACTCCATTAGGATCAGATGGAGCCCTTCCCAGAAGATAAAGCAGAGCTGCAGGCTGTCAGAGTACTAGGCCTACTCTACCAGTGCATGGAACAAGTTGATGTACTTATCCAGGGATTGCTTCCCTTGGCCATACTGGTCCCTGTCTTGCAGGACCAGTGTGGCGGCCTTGGCCAGGTTCTAGGGGAAGAATTTGTTCTAGAACTCCTGTTCAAACTCAGCCCAGTCTGCAAAGCTTCCAACACCACCAGAGCATTGAAAAACCCTCATTGCGTAGGTGACCACCTGTCCCAACTTCATATAGGACAGGACCTATGCAATATTCAGCTCATCAAAGACACAGTTGTTACTACAAAGTTGGATATAGGTGATGTAGGACTGCAGAAATTGTTCCCTGGACACACAGTCACCATTGTATGTATCAGGGATTGCTGGGCATGGGATGTTGGAGCACTTCTATGCCAAGAGAGGGGACCATGCAGTGCAAGCGCTGGCGGCGTAGGCAGCAGGGAGTTGGCTGCCACTGGAGTAAGGCATTTGAAGAGTGTGCAAAGAGTGTAAGAGCGACCTCTGGAGGCTATGGCTCAGTCACACAGCTGGCAGAGGGAAATCCAAAGTATATTTAGGTAATACAGCCATAACTACTCACCTGGCAGAGGGAAATCCAAAGAGAACAAGTCTAGGGATTCCCTATGCCAGGAGTGACACTTCCAAGGCTCCAGAAGCATGGGAAGTAACTGTATAGCATGACAAAAGCCACAATAAAATTTATAATCTAAAAAAGGAAAATCTTCAAAAATAATCAAAAACTCAGAAATTGCTATTGCCAAAGGTCATGCACATGTCTCATGTGACTTGCTTAGTAATTTTGAGGCTAGCCTCGAGATGACTAAGCCTCTGAATGCTTACTAAGCCTCTGGAAGCATTGGCTACACTTGTTTGAATGATAACTAAAGAATCAGAGCACCTCAAGGGCTGAGAATAGTACTAATAGATAGTGTTGAAAGAATAGAAGCAGTAAAGTAAAAGAGTGACAGCAGAAATAAGGAAATAAATAGAGGAAAAATGAATGAATAAGGAGTGAAAGAAGGGAGAAATGAGGAGTCCTCTGATAGAGAGAGTTGGAAATGGTTTTGGTGGTTTGGCAGAGGTGGGTGAGTTTGGTGGTGTGTTGGGTGAGGGAGGCTTGAGTGAGTTGCACCTGCATTTCTAGATGGAGCAGGCAGGTCCAGGCTTTCTCACTGGAGGCCATAGCATCTGAGAGAGCTTCTGAAGCAGCTGGCTGAGACATAGAGAGCGTTGATGCTTAAGCCTAGTGGGAAAGCAACAAATAGGAGCCAGATAGAATTTGGCAGTTATAGAAGGCTTCCAGACCAGGGTTAGGAGACTTGTTTTGCTGTAAGAGCAACCTCCAGGAGTTGTGGCTAAGTCACACAACTGGCAGAGAGAAATCTAAAGTTTATTAGAACAGTACAGTACAACAGGAAATATAATTAATCACCTGGCAGAGAGAAATCCAAAGAGAACAAGTGTCGAGGATATCGCTGATTAGCCCAGGCATCAGTCATTCGTCATAAGTACATGTTCTACTTGTATTCTTTATCTCATAGTTATATGAATTGTTTATGACTTAACACTATGTCATTACTTATGCTTTACAATCATAGACATAGTTAGTTATTTAAGCCCCCTATTTCCTAATGTTCAGACATCCTTACTTTGTCTGAACTCAGGTATGTTTATTGATTACATTATACTTAACAGAGATCCTTACTTTGTCTGAACTCAGAGTGAAGTATCCACTGCACAATATAACATGCTCTGTCAGGTTATGGGCCCTGATATTAGTGAAATGATTTCCAAGACTTTACAGTTCACGAAGTTCAATGGTACAAATTATCACGTTGGGTCCGATAATATGAAAGGTGCTCTTCAATCCAAGTCCTTGTGGGGCATTGTCTCAGGTCGTGAAGGATGTCCTCCTCAACCTCCTAGTACCTTTCCCAACTTAATGACTACCTCTTGTCCATCTGAAGATGCTCCTTCACACGTCGTGTTTAAAGGAGAAGAATTGCTTGACGTCATGCAATCCAAGGAATACTTAATCGGGAAATCATCCAAAGATGAGTATCTAAAATGGCTGAATAAAGACAACGCAGCTATAGGTCTAATGTGTAACGCAATTGAGTACACTCAGCGCAAGTCTATTGCTGGTATTGCTATGTCCACCGAGATCTGGGAACATCTTAAAGACACTTATGTCAAAAAGCAGAGTAGAGTCAACGTTCATTACTATTATCAACAACTTTATACACAGAAGTGGAATGGACTTACTCCAATGTCCAAACATATTGGTTTCTACATGGATATCCATTGTCGTTTCCTTGAAGCCAATCACAAAGTCAATGATCTTACAATCATCAACGCTATACTTCTGTCGCACCTGTGATCCCCAACTTGGGAAGTCCTCAAACAAAACTTGTTATATCGGGGCAGTACACTTACTTTGGATGTACTGTCCACGGAATTAATATCCATTTATAAACAGTCCATTCATGAGGATTCTTCTAATGCAAAACCCTTAGTTTTTGTATTCAAAAAGAATAACGATCCGAGTGGGAGCAAGACTAATTCAAAATCTGCCAAAAACAAGCAAAAGTCCAAATGCGAACCTAAACCCGACAACATCTGTCACAATTGTAGAGACAAAGGGCATTGGAGCCCTAAATGTCTGAAACCCAGAAGGTTCAAAAGTATTGAAAACGCTAATCTAGCAGTAAATGATCCCAAAAGTCAGAGTCACGAGATCGGCAAGGTATTGATGGCTACTTACGATGACATGCCCTCTGGCTTGTTGCTTGACAGTGCGGCATCCTGCCACATGGTGGCAGACCAATATTATATTATAGAATATCAAGAAGTTGGACCTAGAGAACGGTAAGCTCATTGCCTCAAGAGACATCAACTTCCATGAAGACAACACGCTGTGCGAGTTAGCCTGTATTGAGGCAGGGCTTCCGCAATTGTCCACCGAAGACATTGACAGCATGATCAATGCTGCAATATATCCTGCAACCAATGTTCCTTGATCAGTCTGTATCCCTTCGCCATTATCCAATGACAAGACAGCCAAAGAAGCTGAAAACTTTGAGTCCTCCAATCAAGAATATTGTAGTGCTTCACCTAGAAGTATTGACGACCTGCAATATCCTCAGTCCCCTCGTCCATTGACTCCAATGCAAGTCTCTACACCTTTAATAACTCCTCCAGCTCCTAAGAAATTGAAGAAGTGGAAGAACCTCCCAAAGCGTGATTCATCAACTAGGGAACGTTGTGCCCTTAAACAATATGGTGATGATGAAGATTCTGGCCACGTAGCTTTCCTAGCTACTTTGGGACCCACGTACGCCAAGGCATTAAAATCGGCACATGCCCAAGAGTGAAAGCAAGCTGTAGAAGCCAAGTACAAACAATTACTCAATAAAAGGGTATTTGAAGAAATCAATGACCTACCTGACGGCAAGAAAGCGATCAGAAGCAAAATTGTATTGAAAAAAAAGTTTGATGAAAATGGGAAACACGCTAAGTTCAAAGCTTGTATTGTAGCTCAGGGTTTCTCCCAAATTCCAGGCGTTGATTTTGATGAGACATTTTCCTCTGTAGCCAAATTCACAACTCTTTGAGTTTTTCTAACACTTGTGGCCATGCTTGATTTGGAAATACATCAAATTGATGTGATTGGTGCGTACTTGGAGAGAAATATACATGAGGAAATATACATGAAGGCACCCAAGGGAATAGGAAAAAAAAGATATTGAAAACTTTGTAAAGCTATTTATGGTCTTAAACAAGCTGGTCGTAAATGGAAACAGCATCTACACAATGTGCTTATTAAACTGGGATTCATTCAAACTTGTTCTGATGATTGCTTGTATCTGTATCGCTCTGCTGGGGAAATAATCTTAATAATCTTGGTCTATGTGGATGATATGGCTATAGCCAGCGAAGACAAATACAGGATTATATCCTTCAAAAAGGATCTGTCTAGTCATTTTGATATAATGGATCTTGGCGAAATCTGTTATATTTTGGGATGACAAGTGTCTCATGATCAGGAAAAATGTATCATTAAGCTGAATCAATCAGTCTATATTGATTCAGTCTTGGAGCGTTTTGGAATGGAAAAATGCGCTCCAGTGTCCACACCAATTATTACCAATCATCATCTCTCACTCTTACAATCCCTAAGAACGCCAGGAGAAGAAGAAAACTATAGGACTTACGCTAAAGGTATTAACTACCTTTCTCTCGTTGGGTCATTGCTTTACGCAACCCAAACACATCCTGATATTCAATTCTCTGTGGGTTTAGTAGCTCAATTTGCCAGTAATCCGGGAATACAACATCTTGCAGCATGCAAAAGAATTCTCCAATATTTAAAAGGGACTCAAAACTTGGCTCTTGAACTAGGAGGATCATCAAATGATAACAAAGTAATTTTGGTTGGCTGGAGCGATTCTAATTGGGCTCAAGATGCTCATGATCGCAAATCAGTGAATGGTTGGTTTTTCAACATAAATGGCAACACAGTTTCTTGGTCTTCTAAGAAACAAAGTGTTGTAGCCACTTTGACTGTAAAGGCTGAATATATTGCCTCTTCCAATGCCACTCATGAAGCCATCTGGCTCAGGAATCTCCTTATGGAGCTGAATTTTGCTCAAATCACAGCTACCATCATACATACCGACAGCACTGGTAGCATAGTGCTTTCAAACAATCCAGTTGCTCATTCACAAGCCAAGCATATTGACATTCATTATCACTTTATTCGAGACCACATCGCACATGGAACAATCAAGCTTGATTATGTCTCTACAAAAAATATGATTGCAGACGTTTTCACTAAAGCGTTGCCTCGTGACACATTCAAATTTTTCCGTAACAAGCTTGGTGTTCGACCCCTTCAAGCATCATCGAGTGGGAGTGTCAAGGATATCGCTGATTAGCCCAGGCATCAGTCATTCATCATAAGTACGTATTCCACTTGTATTCTTTATCTCATAGTTATATTTAATTTTATGAATTGTTTATGACTTAACACTATGTCATTACTTATGCTTTACAATCATAGACATAGTTAGTTATTTAAGCCCCCTATTTCCTGATGTTCAGACATTCTTACTTCGTCTGAACTCAGGTATGTTTATTGATTACATTATACTTAACAGAGATCCTTACTTCGTCTGAACTCAGAGTGATAATTGTACTAAAGTATCCACTGCACAATATAACATGCTCCGTCAACAAGTCTAAGGATCCCTCTGCCACAGCACAGCACATCAGCGCAGGTGGCGAGGACATGAGAGTGACTATACAGTACCTCCCAGAAGGCATGGAAGCATCCTCGAGATCTCTGGAAATCACTGGAGAACTCCGGGACTCCAAAAAAGGAAGTCCCCTGACAGTGTTGATACTGTGGTATCTTTGAGGAGATCAAATTATAATTTGAATCAGATGACCACTAAATTTTACTTACACAAACTGGTACTCCAACTGTTCCCAAATGCTTTTAGCACAGGAATCTCCCACAAACCGAAGTGTTGCTTCCCTTCCAAGCTCTTTTGGTGCCTCATTGAACAAGAAAGACACATTACTCACCCCAATTAGGTAACGCTCCTCAAAAAAAAATCAGCTCGTTGAAAGGAG
>QLOM01006286.1:0-23269 GCA_003313785.1 Termitomyces sp. MG148
ACGTAAGGTACTTTCACCTGTAAAGTCCTGTTGCATATTCAACTCTCCTCCAAGCATAGATATACGTCGTCGTTTCAAGGACGAAAGCTTTGAGACCGACGCATATGAAGCAACCCGTTTCCTTGGTGTTTCGATGTGGCATGTTTCTGCAGGTGTATCTGTATCTCTGTATAATATAGGGATGATATGAGCACAAGTATCGTCGTATAGAGAGGTACTTACGCAGACATGATGGTGGTAGGAAGCAAAGAGGATATCGGCGCCGGCGCCTTTACTTGAATGTCAATGACAATGCAATTGTCACAATGGTGTTCCACGTGATCGTTTCGCCCCAATTTAATTATTGCAAACAATTTGGACATGTCCGGAACACAACTTTATGCCCTCAGGAGCACTTCCGGACGAGATTATCAAGGAGATACTTACTCCTGCTTTGAGAGTTCCCGATGAAAGCTTCCGCAGCATTGATGGCGTCTCGCCTTTTCTAACTTCCACAGAGTCATCGTCCGTTCTTCTGTTAGTTTGCAAAAGTTGGCTCCGTGTCGCGACTCCCCTATTATACCATGTTGTCGTTTTGCGCTCCAAACCACAAGCCCGAGCCCTTTGCTGCACTCTACGCGGCAATGGAGTTTTAGCCAGGTTCATCAAGAAACTACGCGTTGAAGGTGGATTCGGCGCGCCTATGCACCATATTCTTCGATTAGGAGAGAACATTGAGGAAATATGGCTGAAATTAGACATCTGGTCGGGGGATAGCGTGACTGGACTTTGTCGTGGTCTTCCCTTAACAAATCCTCGACGTCTTATTCTCCCCGATGATCAATCCAACGGGAATGCACCCACACGTCAACTTGTGCACACTGTCTGTCAATGTATTACCAAGTGGGAACGGCTGGTTGGTCTATTCTTTCTTAAATGTGGGTGCCTTGGGATTGACCTAATGACTAGTCAGCCGTTGATTTGCCCTTCAATACTATCCAGCTTTGGAGGCCTTTCATACAAACAAATATCTTGGGTGCATTGCCTAGAGCTAAGCTTTTGAAGACGATAAATCTAACAGAGCCCCAATGCGATAGAACGTTCCTGCTATCTTTGGCCAAAATTCCGTCTTTGGAGATCATACATGTCTCGACAGGAAAAAATTCGGGGTCCAACAACCTCAGTTCCTGGACTCGGGCCAGGATAAAGGAAGTTATGTCAGATGAAAAGCTAGGAAAACTTTTGCATTATGAATCTAAGGTTTGGGATGACGACATGAGGTAAGTGACTTGTTATTATTCATTTCATCATTTCAATGTTGACAGTGGTATCATCGATGAACTGACGTCTAACGGAGAAGCCTCCTTATCAAAGGAAGATTCAATCACATTCGATCCGTCGTTTGTTGCCTTGCAGTCAGCTACAGAAGAGGTGAAAGTCCAGATATGGAGCAACATCATCTATTTCAGTCTTCTACCGAACAGCACTGCCGCTGCTACTTTCAGTTCGAGAAAGGATTCTTTCCAGTCAAGTTTTTTTCCAGACATCAACTTAGATCCAGAATACGTCGTCAAGATTCCAATGATGAATATCCTCCTTGTTTCAAGACTATTCTATGTAAGGTTACATTATACAGTCCCTGCTTTTCCTGCCTTGATCAGGACTGCCCTTAGAATACGGCAATGCGCTATCATTATCGATACTGTTTACTTGATGGTTTAAGAAATTTAAATCTAGCTGGCTGCCGAGTTTCTCAGAACCCATCATTGGGGTCTGCAATCCATTATCTGGAAACTCGTTCATGCTGGGGGGGAAGTCCCAGCGACCTTCGCCCTTTCCTGGTGAACGCAACAAATCTCGTACATCTCATCTCGGGCGATAAACGGGTGGAAATGCTTAGTTATCAAAGCTTGGTCACCCTCGCCGCTACGACCGGTTCGAAGCTGCAAACCTTGACTGGACATGTCATCTCCAGAGCTTCGACGCCCAGGCCTGCGACGCCGCTGTACGCTTTTACCGCCCTTCGAGCGCTCGAGTGGGATTCGAGTACACGTCTCAAGTTTAAGCATGAACAGGTTCCCGTTGATGCTTTACCTTGCCTCGAGTGGTTGACTTTTGTGTCGTTGAATGATACATTTCTCGACCTTCTGGGGTATATGGCGTCAGTCCGGTTTTGATAATCATTTGATCAGTCGATGCTGACGGATATGAAAGCCTGCCTGCACTCAGACACGTTACATTTCCCGTTGCAAAGAAAATGGAGGGTGCACGCGAATTCCTTAAGAAGCACGGAGATAAACTTTATTCACTCAGTATGGAGGATGCAAGAGGGTGTTGGGCGCTCTGCCCTTCTCTCTCTGTCATGACTATATCCGGTGTAAGTCATTGTCGAACAATCTTTAGATTATCTATAGCGATCATGACGATGCTTAACTCAGCTTCCGGTCCTCGAGCCTCACGCAAACGTCTCGACAATCATTTTGACGATTTCTGGCATGTAAGTCAAGATCAGCTCGGACACAGTTCTCTAATTGCACTCTTTCTTTAGTCGAGAAGGAACCATCGGTGAAAAATTTCATGTATTAGGCACCATAGACTGTGGTCAGGACTTCCCGGAACTCGATGAAATCCGGGTTATTTCCTGCCAGTGGCCAACGACTGAGTAGTTGATTCGTCATTATAGACACCGTTGGTACTTACATATGACATGACAGGCCCGACATTCACAGAGGTCCCAGAAGCAGATGGGTAAAGTGGTCGGAACGCCTCGTGGAGTGGAATGTTAAGCTGACCGACAAGGACGGAAAACACTGGAAACCTCGCCTGAAATGAACAAGTTGTTCTTTTGCGCTGTGAAGTAGCGAATCATTCTCTTAGCGCCACACACAGATTTTGGAATTACTTGGAACATAATTGTGTGATCAGCCTTCATAGACCCGAATTATTTTTTGTAAACTTAGTTTGTCTTGATATGGTATGGCTCATGTCCATAACATACTGTACTGTACTGTGGTACATATCACATGTATGTCAAGTATTTCTTTGTTAAACAAAGTATGTGAACCTAGCGGCATGGCTGGAGACTCCTCATAATACACAATTACACAATTAGGAGCATGCATTGACTGAAAACCTCAATGTCAGACAAAGACTCGACCCACGATATCTAAAAAGAAAGCTGGAGGAGCATTGCCAACTAACCTCGCACAATTGAGGGCCATACCAACAGAAATGAGGGTATGGGCATGGATCACTTGCCATTGTCTTCACTGTTTATGGAAAACACATTGGCTCAAAAATCAAGTAGTGCCACCCACACTAGGCCAACTCATATGCATTGTTGCTGAGTATACAATTACTAATGACTTCATATATCTTGTAAAAGTGTAGGGTTTAACAATAGAGTATATTCTGCAAATTACTGCATAAACAGGTAGTCACCCTAAGGTGAGATGCTGTATTCTGCCTCATACCATGTCATTTCCCATTCAAAACTTCATTGTTTCATTTGAGAGCAATTTCTTCGTTTCTTTTATAGCATTATTTTCGACCGACTGTTTAAATGCAACTATTTAAATGACAACATATACATTTAGACTAGTTGCACACATCAAGAGAAATCCGTAGCAAAGCAATTCATTGTTGGATGACACTCCGAGTTTCCGAGCAAGAATGGCTATGGCATATTTCATAGAATGCAAGAACTCTCATTCCAGCTTGTATTCTCTTACTCGACGGGATTGATTATATTAGATACATACCGCTAGCAAAACCGCTTTATATCTTTGGGGGATATTTCTTTTCTGGGCAATGCCACAAGGGTTATTGTTGTAGGAATGTTCTTCTTCCTATATCCTTCAGCACACTTTATTCTCGTAGTTGAGACGTTCTAGTTCTGAGGAAGCCCGACCCAGGTCACGCTTCGGTTGACTTACATACCTCATGTCTGATACTTTATGCAAAAACGCACATACCAGATCGAGCAGAACGACTTGGAGCTGCGTTAATGGTACGATGAGACCGTCAGAAAGTATTAGGGTATAACAAGGTAGAATCCGTAACTATGTCAAATCAGTGAAACCACACCTCATAGGACAAGAATCACGCACATAGATAATTTCAAGTCCAGTTTTCCTCGTTTGCATTATTCGTATCTCTCTTGTCCGCCTTTACAATGTTGTTCTTTGGTGGAGGCGGAGGTGGAGGCAACGGCTCGTGATCGTCGTCGTCATCATCATCATCAATGAATTCTCGAGCAGGCGGTCCGTCGTCAATGCTGAGGCGTATGGGGCCCTCTGATCGTGGTATCGGAAATGTTTTGAGTCTAAATGAATGCATAAATGTATAAGTCACGAGAGGGAGATAAAAAGAGCGCACTGGTGAGCAACGACGCGCCGAAGAGAGTCTGCGCGTCTCCAGATGAGGAAGAGCATGCACATTGTGCATATCATGCAGAGATATAGTATGGGTATGCTCCCAATTGGCTGAGGGCGGCGCGAATCTTGAGAGTCTGGAAAGAATTAGAGCAGAGACTCAGATATGCTGAAAGTGACTGACCTCCAGGTTGTGTTGGTGGCATGATGAAAAAGAAGAGACAGATAAGAGAATTGGCAGTGCCCGGTGAGCCAGTCACCGTCGTGTGAGAGAGTGTGTGAGAGAATGTCCTGGACAAGTGACAGACGTAAGACTGTAAGGATGTCACAGTTTGTTGATATCATTGCTTAGTCGCAATTTATAATAACTCTTATGGATAAGCTTCCTTCTGAGGCCAACAGGCGTTCCTCCTTCTCTCTCAAGTCTTTGATGGCACAACTCACGCCCTCATCACGCCCCATTCGCGCAGCGCCGTGTCCGATGTCTGCGCACTCCTCTGCTCAAGTTCCTGATTCAGGCTGGTCCTCAGAGAACTTCATGCTCGGTGCTGGGATGGTCATCATCCAGCCCTCGACGCATAAGCTCGTCTTAGTCTACGATACAAAGGACAAATACTGGTTTTTCCCCCGTGGCCGAAAGGATGTTGGGGAGTCGTTGGAGACAACGGCATTGAGGGAGGCATACGAAGAGGTATGTATGATTGTGGTTTGTAGCCCTAAACTGGCCCTCTAATCGTTTCTCGATAGTCGGGCTACCGAGCCACCTTCCTCCCTCTATTTACACCTACCCATGCGCCTTCGCCTCCCTCCGACCCCGGCGCTCGCATGCGGCCGAACACCGAGTCCTTATATACAACGATAACACACTGGTCTGCTGGACGCGGACGTCGACATGTACCAGGAGAGTATTTGACTTTCTGGTACGCAGGACAAATACCCCATGACGCAGTGTGTGCGATTTGAATTGAATATTCCAGACATTTTCTTGATTGACGCTTGTTACGCAGGTACATGAGACGGGCACAGGCATGTCCAATGAACAGACATATACTTCCTACATCGTTACATACGAGGAAGCGATGAACTGTCTGTGGGGACTCGAGCGTCACGTCTTGGAATACGTTTGGAATATCTATCTTTATACCCTCGATATATATAAGGAGCTCGAAGCTAATCGAGCTGAGAAAGTCGAGGACAAGGATAAGACGGTATGTCCCGTCTTTCTTGTATGTTGTCTCCTTGGATTTGTATATCGATCAGGACAGGCAGAGCGTCAACACGGCTTCCCGCTTAGACGGTCGTTCCACTGAAACCACCGCAGATTCAAGGAAAATCCGAACTGGCCGGATTTCTCAATCCACAACAATCGTAGATTCAAGGATCGCCCAATCCCAAGCGAAGTCGGACCGACATCACGACGAACTGGCGGCATAAATTTGTCTCCTTTAACTTTACCCCGGGCCCATCGGCAACGGATACCCTGTGTACGTCTCTATCCCCGTTGTTGAAAATGACCCTGTGTCTACGTACTCACTTCATAACGCCACACGCGAGATCACCAGCAGCATCCTCAAGTCTTCTGTTTTACAATAAATATTTCTGTATTCGTATGAGCCGTTAGATATTTCGCAGGAAACAAATCAACGGTTTCCAGTGGCGAGCCTCCTTTTGTCGTCTTGCCTTGTCTTACGCCGTCATGCCTCAAATTGCCTTCTGCAACTATGCGATTTTAATCATCAAGGGTTTACTGCAAAGATAGCGGTCAAGATCCAAGACAATGCATCGTCTTGTTTACAACAGCAAGATCTTTTCCGGTAATGCAAGACTATTTGCCTCAGCTGACTCATGTATAAGATATATATAATAACCATATGAGTATCAACGCTATAGGGAGGTTTGATGAGGTAATGACATGCATGTAAATTTGATAATGATAGAGATCATTCTACGATGTACTGACAGGTAAGTTGGGGACGGGCGTAAAGAGTGGAACAGGATCCGTCTTCATCGGAGATTTTGTTACCGAAGGTGCAGTCTTATGAATCCCGAGCATGAACGAAGGTCCTTGTATTACCAACGCTCCAATGACAGGATATAACATCTATGAAAGTGTCAGATGCAATACGATATGTCATGAAGTCGACGACGTACAGATAAAATAATGAAGATGGTGTAAAACATATACATAGTAAGCTGGAACGTTGTCAGCTCATTGGCCGGTGTGGTATAAGGTTGCGATATAATGTCTGAAACCAATGCAACAAGCTTTGAAGGCCTTCGAGTTTAGTAAAGTGGGTTGTTCTTTATGCGAGTGACATACCTGTAGCAGACAGTATACGAAACCCATCTCGAATAGCAAGGTCAAAAACTTCCAGGCTTTGCTTTTTCCTGGAATGAGGCTCAAGCCTTTGAACGCTTTTCGGTGTCTCCTATTGAAGGATGAATAACGAAAGGAGAGAAGAGGTCGAAATTAATCACCACAGAATGAATCCAATGCAGGAAGTGGCGACGAGGTTAGTCCCGAACGTCAAGCCAAAGCTGGTATACTGCAAATAGACGGAGAATGGTTTGGAATAGAGGATAATGGCACTGAAGACTGTTCCTGAATTATTCGAGTGAGATCAGCAGAAAAGTATCAAGGAGCCAGTAGATGTACCAGCTGTCATCAACCAAAGCATGATGAGCACGTAGAGAGTCCAACGCATCTTTGAGAAGAGCATCCAGGCTCGCCAGATGATCAACGCGTCATTGGCAAGTAGCTGTTCAATAAATAAAATACATCAGTCCACTGTAAGGAGGACCTACTGGCAATAGCTGAAATCCAGTGTAAGCCTCACTCCAGGCCTGGAGCTGTGCATCGGTCGACATACGCTTCTCCTCAATTGGTGTCCTGATATTCTCTACCATACCCAAGCTGATAAGAGAAGCGATAGTCCCGCACTGAGTTATGAAGAGACCAGTTGCAGAAAGTACCCCGAAAAGCATGATACATGAGGTTACTTTCTGTGACGAATTCCTGTCAGTGTATATGTCACTCATTAAGTAGCATATTGTGGTAACTCCGGGACGAACTGCATAGAGTTCCGCACGACAAGTATACCTAAAGGACAGAGAACCCCTGCTGTACTGTTGAATAAAAAGAGAAAAAAAAGCATGGTAACAATCGAACCCACCGTAGAGAAATATGATAACGATATATTGATAAAAGTTGACCAAAAGGGAGATTCCAAGGGCTTGAATGATTTGTCGTTCAACCGGAGTCATAGTGGGGCCGTCAGAATATGCATTACGCCTTCCTCAATAAGTCCTAACTCATTATAAAGAACGAAATGATAGAACCCGCAGTAGGATCAATAATGATACATCATAGATTCGATGAGGACAGACACCGCATCAGGCCTCAGGCCTCAGGCTTCAGTCCCTCGTGGATCGCACTCTTGTTGTCATACTTTTCCTATGTTGTTGCCATCGAAGACTCCAGCCTAGTCGATCAGGACACTCAAGCTTCACAGACGTACGCTCGTCGTACAAACCAAACATACGGGTTTGCATCACAGTAGTAAGCAAGTAGTACATCGAGACTGCCAATCAGACGATGGGTACCTGTTTGAAAGCAAAGCACAGCAAAGCCTCTTGTTTCTAAAATTTCCCAGGATCCTACGTAAATAACAACCCCTTTCTCACGCGTCTATTTCGCCCAGAAAGTACTACCACTTCTGGGACCTTACTCATGATATTGATAGGCACATCTCTAACTTGAACTTTCCTTTACATTCTCACATGCCCCGTCTTCCATCTTCCTTGGACCAATTCCCCCCCGTTTTTTGTGTATTTTGACAGATATCTCATGCAAAATGCGGTGCACCGTCATCCTTCTTGATTTCTTTGGTGTTTTGGAATGCACTGCAGGGCATGATTGAATTCTTCTGTTAGTACTCATGTCAATCAATCTTCCGACCAATTTTTTCTTAGCTCAATGTGTATGGACGCCATGAGGCAATGTGAGCACGACTGCAAGGCTGATGGAAAGGGTGCGAGTGGCCACTGGCCTGCTTTTCTGGAATTAAGCCTTGAGTTGGCAGGGGTTTGGGGTCAAAGCCAAAGGCGCAGGGTGTTACAACAAACTATAACCTCTGCTTTACAGTATGCACCGTTACCTCTTGATGCAAGTATGATAAGGTGTTTTACCAGGTGGTGTGAAGAGCTCTTTTTAGCCAGTCTCCGAGCATATGATCATGCCCAATTTTATTGATAACGAAAGTTCAGCTACAATAGGTTTTGACAAAAATATTCAAATAATATTTTTGAAACAATTGGATTATTTTTACTGTATTTTTACGTTGTTTTGCGGTTTTAGGCCTCAGTCACACTTCTTGTCACACGTCAAAATGCATTCTCCTTCCGTTCCTCCCATAACGTAGCGGGAATAATGAAGTCATATGGCTTTCTGTGGGCACTACACCGAACCTCGTCTACTTAAAAGTAGGCCTCAGAACAGGACTCCCGCATCCCCAATTCTCCGCGCACTAGATTAACATAATATCCATGGAAGATCTCGCTGCGAAAGTGAGCAAGCCCATGCATGATGTGAAGCTTTCTCGTGGTAATTTCGAGGGTGACATGCTTGGCTCTTTCGTCATCTTCAATGATCGCAGACGCTGTAGAGTTGCATGGAATAGGGCCATCCGACGCTGTGATATCGGGAATACGCTCTTCGACCTCTTCTTTGAACATCTGGCACTGGGTGGGCACCGGAATTTTTTTGCAGAAATTTAGAGTTTCTTCGAGTTCTTGAGGTGTCAGCTTTGGATCTATATCAGCAGCGCCTTGAATTACTGACATCAAGGAATGATGTTAACAATAAACCGTCAGGATCATTCATACATACTCGGGCGTAGAAGTCGAAAAGCTCTGTCCAAATTATCCTCGTTCACTTCCGTCAAAATATCCTCGTTTTGTGCTCTGATTTGCTTGTAAACGCCGAGGACAGTGATCAGAAACCTGTAGAACAATCTTCAATGGTACCTTCAAGTATTTTGCCTCGTATGGTTCATACCGCGTGTATGAAACTCCGAACTTGGTGTTGTGGTATTCAACAGCTCTTGCCTCAGTGCAGTCCCCTCGGATAGAGGCAGCAATGGTACTTGCAGCGGAAAGACCTCCAGTGAAGGCAAGATGAACGCCGGAGGAAAAGAGTGGATCAATAAATGCTTTTTAAACATTCAACTTTGACCAATATTCACACTTTAGCAAGAGACACACCTCCTGCATCGCCAGCAATACGATACCCAGGGCCTGCATAGTGAGATGCTGAGTAACTGTAGTCACCGGCAGATTTGATTTTACTGATTAGTTTCGCCTGAGCCAGGAATTGCATAAGTTTTGGAGCTTGAGCCAACTGATCGATGTAGAGTCTCATAATTGGATCGTCAACACCATTGCTAACCAAAGCCCTTTTCTCTGCGTGAGATTGCTTGGTTATAACGACACCAACTGACGTGGTTCCGTCGTGTAATGGAATATACCAGGCCCAACCAGTCTCATCTACGTAAGTAACGTAACGTCTAGTTAGCTTGCATGCCATTGATTAAATCCACACGGACTTGCCTATGAATGCTTCAAACCAAGGCGCATTCTCTCTATTTGTTCCTGGCGCATATCGACCGCCATCTTTCCAATATCCCCAGTGTGCCATATTCATCAGGGATTTTGTGAATCGGCGATTCTTGAGGTACTTTGTTGACATGATACCTGCCCGACCAGAAGCGTCGATCAGGTATTTGAAGCTGATCTCTCTTGATTCACTGCACTGAGTCTCATAAATGGCAGATAGGGGTCGTTCACCAGAAAATGTGATCTCAGTGACCCTGAGTCCCTCGAAGACTTTAACGCCTGAGGAAGAAGCATGACGCAATAAAAGTTCGTCGAACTGAGAGCGTATCTGAAAACGAAAGTACCAGGTCAGGCCAGACATTGGTAAAATCTGGAAAGCATCTTACGCACCACATTCCATGCAATATTTTCGGGGTCACTTTCAATGAAGTTCGTGTCTTTAAATATTCCCATCAATAATTGTCTGTCGTAATGAAGCGAAGCTTACAGCCTTCTCGCTTTTCCTCTCGAAGTTTGAGAGCAGCTCCAGGCTGTAAAGTTGCAATTAAGAATCAAGGTCGCGTCACGTAAAAAATGTTACCTTCACAACGAACCCATGTTCCTTGATGAGCTCTTCAGCGCCGATAAAATTCATGAAATGACGACACGAAGGAAGCATGCTTTCGCCTATGTGATAACGAGGAAAAATATCCCGTTCGATGAGGGTCACGTCGAATCCTTCTGGTAAAAGATGTGATCAGTTTGACGTAGTCGCTGGATGAACCATGAGTTACCTCTTGCCAGTACCGTGGCAGCATAGGATCCAGCCGGACCTCCTCCAACGACGAGAATTGTGGTGGAGGTGGGCTATTCAACATGAAAAGGATTATGTCGGTGTGGTATCAATATGCTCACTGGAGTTGGAAATTGACTCATGGTGTTATGGGATGAAGCTTGACGAACTCATGGTTGTAGCTCTCTTTTTATAGACTTCATTCTCACTTCCGCTTAAATATGGAATCAATGGTAGGAGCATTGTCGAAGGCCAACAAGCATTTACGGCCCTTTGTCGATTTCTTGTAGACTTGAGGCTGTTCTAGGCGAGTGCTACCGTTTGGCGGATGCTATCTGAGGAAAGTATGGGTCAGACATGCATCCTCGGAGGCCGTATTGGATACTGTATCCAGGTGAGTTATGGATCAAATCTGTCCCATGACCCATGCCGGAAACTACAATACATAGTAATAATATGGCACAGTACGGGCAGCATGAATGCAAGCATATAAATAGAGAACCTACTCTGTCATTAATGACTTATAGGTTTTGGCATCTGCTCTATGAATCGGAGGACAACCTAAAAATCAGCTTTTAATAGTATGCTTTTGGCAAACAACCTTGAAACAACCCCAGCTTTTGATAGGTACCATCATTGTCCAAAAATAAATATCAACAGGTCAAGGATGGATTGATTGCTTCATGAAGTAATGCGAGTTACATGTCTGAGTGTGCCCAACTATACGGCCAAAAGACAGTGCATATGAACAGATACCTGTTCCGCTGCAGCACACCATATATGGTGGAGATGCTGTAACTAAGCCAGTAAGACTTATATGTCTATATGGTTGTACCGTGTTTATTCATCAACTAGCCTGCTTTATTAAAATTTCATCGAGAGTATCACAATTACTCTACAGTTCTGCCTATCTTTCCCATATATCTTTCCCATACAGATGTTTGTGGTCTTGAAAAATCCCAATCCAGTATCTACATGCCTGTTGTTTGAGTGGCTCACATACCTCCCTTGATATGACTAAGACATAACAGTGCAGTGTTCTTGCATGTAATGCCCTGGAAAGTTACACGAGATCGGGTTAGAGGTTTTCTCCAGGCTTGTCCTTTCCAAGTACCACACACAACCTCACCCTTGACCTCACCCAAAAGGCTCTTCGTAAAGACATCACTTCAATCAACCTTCAATATTCCTTCACTCCAACTCAACGTCACGCCACTACAACCACGAGCAGAATAATCAAATCATATGAATCATAATCAAGAAGCGATATCGGTACCCCTAGGTATGAGTAGGTATATATACATAGGTATGCTCGCATATCTAGCTATCAGATCAACACACACTTAATTCGATTCGTTTGGGAGGGACGTGACAATGACATGACACGGCTCGAGGTCGAAGTCGCGGAGTTCCCCCTATCAGAGACCTAGAAAAGAAAGAAAGAAAAGCGAAGATTCGCCATCTCGGTATACCCAATTCCTATATTCATCCGTCGTCCAACGTCAAACGTCCTAGGACGACGCCTCGCCTTTCGTCAGGACGACCTCCATCCATACATGGATACCCCTGCCTCCCGTAAACCCAAGCCCAGACCTACCTTATCGTAGCCCCCAAAAAGCTCGGAACCCTCTTCACCTCCTTCCTCTTCGTCCACACCTCCACAACACTCATCTTCCCCTCCCCATTCGCAATGACGATCCGCGTCCCCGCCCGATTCAGCACGCTCCCCACTATCGCCTGCTTCTCGCTATCGCCCCCTTCCACTTCAGCCTGTCCCTCAGTTGCCTGGGACTGGGAATGCGAGGGGGGATAGCGAGGGGGGATGAGAGTGGTGACGTGCCGAAGGGAGGGGTAGGCGTGTATTGCGATTGCATTGGTCGGGGTTTGGCGCGGCCATGGGAGGAGAGGGAGGGGGAGGGACATGCTCGTGGAAAGGGGGTTAGGAGTTGTGTTCGTGCTTGTGCGGCTATGTGTATTTCTGGTGCGTGTTGTACGGGTGCTGGTGTTGATATTGATGTTTGTAAGGTTGACAGGGGTGTTCCTGGTGTTCGTAGTGGTACCGTTTGGAGAAGGGGAAGGGGAGGGAGTACAAGAATGCGTTGTGAGGATCTCCTTGCAATGTGGCGAAAAATGGATGCTTGTGATCGGGGCGCCGAGCTCAAGTTTACCAGGCGTCGTGGCGTTCGAATGCTGGACAAGAGGATTGACGTTCCACAGCTGCATTACTCCTTCTATATCACCCGTCGCGAGGAGACGGGGTTGCCAAGGGCAAAAAGCGAGAGCCTGCATCAATCATCCGTCAGACCCCGTCAACCCTCATACATCGTGTGGCGCACATACCGAAATGGCACCACCGTGCTGCATCTTCTTCCTCCTCTGTACAAACTCGCCGACGTCAAGCGGAACCTTCTCCTTCCCGGTACCATCCCAACAATAAACGATTCCACTCGAATCCCCGCTCGCCCAAATTCTTCCATCAACATTCCATTCCAAAGCGGTGATACACCCCTGATGCCTCGTTACTTTCCTCGCCTGTTCCTTCATCCCGCTCACATTCTTCAGCCCGATCCTCGTGTCATAATGTCGTATGGTCCCCTTCTCGCCACCAATACTCAGTATATCCCCGTCCGCGTTCCACGCCATGGCGCTGACGGTCTTATTATTCATCCAACTCACCACTTTTTTCCTCGCCTTTATATCCCAAAGCTGCACCAAGCCCGTGCTCGTGCCAACTGCCAATAAATCTCCAGCAGGAGCGCACTTCAACACCTTGAGGTCGCCGTCACCCTCCCTCAACCTCAACAGCTGACCCACCTCCTCCCCGGTGGCGATATTCTTATAATGAACCCGATCCCCGCGACTAAAAAAAATTACGCTATCACCGGAACAACTCATCACCGCACCAACGCCAGGAGGCGCCGTAAAGTCCCACGTAATTTTCGTATTTCTCATATGATGTTTTGCGGAACACTCGGGATACGTCGGGACTGTGGGCGTTGAAGCGAGAGAGGCTGAAGACACGCTGCGCATGAGCGCCATGCCCGAACGACTGATTAAGCCATCCTCGGGACCAGGGCTGCACGCACGAGACGTGGAAGTGAAGGATGATGCGGAGCTGAGGGGACGAGGGTGGTGAAGAGGGGCGCTGATACCGATGCTAGTAAGGTCGAGCTCGGATGTGTGTATTGGGCGTGTGCGCGGGAGACGGTCAAGGGTCTGCGAGACGGGAAGGTAGTGAGCTTGCGGTGTGCAATTCAGAGAAAATTTGATCAGGAGACTTACACGAGAGGTAATGGAAGGAGACACGCCTCGAAGCGCGTTTTGAAACCTCATGGAAATTGAGGAGACTCTTGCGCGCTTTCTGAGAATTGGTCCGCCCAGATACGCGCTGGCTGATGCAGACTCAGACTCGTCACCCAGGGAGAGGAGACGTTTGCGCGGAACGTTGATTGGTGCACTGGGAGTCACGCTGGTAGCTGGCGCCGGCATCGCAGAGCCTGAGCTCGAGCTGGGAGGATCCATGCTCGAACTAGAAGAGGGAAAGTTGAGCAAAGAACAAGAAATTTCAGAACTACCCAGGTTATAGTGATCGCATTTGTATGTATTGACGTGTTGTTTGGCTTCATAGATGGCCATGACTAATTTTAGCTCATTGTTTTTCTCCTCTCTCCCACTGTTCTCATGTGTTTTGACAATTTGCGAGAACAATCGCTTTCACGCCGCCATGAGTCATCTCATATTCGTAAACTGGCAGCGGCCATGGCGAGTCTGCCGGGAGGAGGGCCCAACGACTTGACTTGTCTGTTTTCCGAGTCGGGTTCACGAAATTCCAGGCACCTTCGTGCTACATACAACTTATGAAGTGTTGATCATACATACTAGTCTGATAACCTATTCGGCAACTGTCAAGTCAGATTCTGTATGTACTGTCATGTGTCACAATGTGCAAAGGGGTCGGTATGTGCAAAATGCATTTCTCAACTCATTCCACTCACCTGCCAGGTCCAGAAAAAAATCCATAGATATATATAGTATATGTAAAGAGTTCTCTATGTTTTTTTGTGGAAAGGATGGACATGCAAAAACGCAAGAAGCACAAGTGTGAGATCAGAGTCAGTTTTGTCACTCACCAGTGTTCGGTGAAATGAATCAAGATAGACTGTGCAAAATTCAACTATACCAAAACTTTTCATACATAAAAAATGCCTTAAAATTAATTTTCCGAAGCATACTGAGCAGTGGAAAGCTCAGAGAAGTGAATGCCTTTCTTTCAGCAAAAGAGAGCGTGACAACTTAGGGGCTGTTAAAGCTCCGCACATGGCTAAGCCGGCATGCTAAGGATCAGCAAATTAATATCTTTTGTTCGACGTAAGTTCAACATCCTTGATTAGATTATGTGAGCAGCGGACCTGGAATTTGGGGTGTGACCTGGTGTGACAGATTTTGCACTTCCTGGCTTTTTGGTACCCCTTGCTCAGTCATCGTCCGATACATCTTGTATAAGCTAATAAACCTATTATAAAAATTACAAGATACTAGCTAAGAAGCATATTGAGATGGCCCAAAAGTTTCAAGGCCATGTGTGCAAAGGACAGAGCTACAAAAAAAAAATTGGCTAGAATTTGCATATCCCGGCACATGACAGTACCATTCCTTGATCATTAGAAACGCATCGGCAACTCTCATCTCTAGGTTTGCAGTCTATTCTACTAAATAACAGTCATTTTCTACAGGTTACGTTGCTTCAACAACTTTCTGAGGTATGTAGCTAGTTTAGTAAATTCCTGGCTTGTGGAAAAAATTGTTGCCGTTTAAAATGCGTTGAGACTTCCTGGAGGTGATGCCAATCCTGACTCTGGGTAGTTGCGTCAATTGCGGCAGATTGTGGATAAGGAAAGTATTTATTCGTCGGTTTGAAAACAAGATGAGCAAATACCGGTGTAAGTTGGTCCTATCACATCTTTGCAATCAACCAGCTGCCAATTACAACCTGTCATCATTTGGTCTGAAACTGGCCTCTTCTCGCTATTTTCTTTTTTTTTAACATCCCACTCCTACTAACATGTGTGTTTTGATCTTTATTTCAGTGATTGCATCCAGAGCCGCAAGCTACCACTGCATGACAGGGAAGTAAATCATTGAAATTCCTTTGTATCTTATGTCTTATTTTTGGTCTTCAGTCTGTTTATGAAATCACAAGCACAAGACTCCGTCTGCTGGCTTGGTAATCTCTCCCCAATAGTTCTCTGAAACGTTTGTTTGCAAACTCAATAGGGACTGGTACTGATCCTATCATCAAGAATCTAGTTCATATCCAAGAGGGGAGAGGATAGCATTGAAGTCTCACAAGGAATCATCCACCTGTCTCTTGCGAACATTGTACTATCTCCCGCGGCACAAATAGACAGCTTTTCTATGCGGTGGACAAGTACCTATGCTGTGCTTCTTTGCCCAAGAGAAAGACGATAAGAAAATATCTCAGCTGCATCAATGTCTTGTACAAGTTTTAAGAGACAGTAATCAGCCCCTCCACCTGGAAAACAGTCCTACTTCAATGTCCCCATTATGCTTCCGAATTCTGACTGTGCAAGATACCAAATCCTCGTCCAATTTTTTTATACCTGTGTCATGAAGTTGTCCTCTCTCTCTATCTCTTACTGACCTCATTGCTATGGTACTATACAGGTACACTATCATTCTATGCTGCCATGCCATACAGGTACACTACTGCCCTATGTCACTAACATCATGTCTACCCCTTAGCATCTTGCATCTATGGCAGGCATAAGGTTTAAAGTTACTAAGTACCTTTATTTTTTCCAAGTCCAACTTCACTGACATGATAGATTATAGGTGCAAAGTGATGTGATGGTGTTGATGGCAACACTTCTGCCCTGGCATATCTCTTCAGTAGACCTGACATAGACATTATTTCAGAAGATAAATAAAGCCCTTTGTTTGGAAAATAATAGTGTGCATACATATGTGTCAGGGAACCGGTCTCCAGACTGTGTCCAACCCTATTCCAAGCTTAGTCCAACAATACACCTATTTCTAGTGGGTCTGACCAGCTGCTCAGCCCACCCTTTCCCCTTCTGTCTTGTAGTAGTCAGCCTTGATGAGTCACATGCCTGAACCTTACTCAGCATCAATTATTGTTAGTCATACTCCTTTACATACCAGGGCCCAATTAGTAAACAGCATTAGTAATAGCACAGCCACCAATGTAGTATATAGAGGCAGCCTGTGGGATAAAATATCCCCAGGCTAGACAATAGCAGTGTTCTTCTGGCCTATTTACCAAACCAATAATAAGCTTATCTGTCAGGGGACCGGTCTCCAGACTGTGTCCAACCCTATTCCGAGCTTAGTCCAACAATATGCCTATACCTAGCAGATCTGACTGGCCACCCGGCCCACCCTTTCCCCTTCTATCTTGTAGTAATCAGCCTTGATGAGTCATATGCCTGGACCTTACTCAGCATCAATTATTGTTAGTCATACTCTTTACATACCAGGGCCCAATTAGTAAATGGTATTAGTAATAGCACAGCCACCAATGTAGTATATATAAGCCTGTGGAATAGAATATCCCCAGGCTGAACAATAGCAGTGTTCTTTTGGCCTATCCACCGAACCAACCGTAAGCTTATCTAGTGCTGTCCAACCCTTTGTTAGCCTTGCTTGCCTCTTGCCTGACTCCTGCCTGCCTCTGCGCTTGCTCAACTCTCGCTTGCCCCTTGCATTGCTGACTCTGTAGAAGGAGTTCCGCAGACATCAAGCGTTCCCCTTACAGGTTGTTCAGCCTCCTACACTGTCTGCCCTCTTAGCCCACAGTATCCAGCTTTATTTCCTACTATGTCTTCTGACTCTTGGTCTCCCTCTACCCCTATGACTTGCATCCCTACAGTGGCGCCCTCTGCTTGTCCTTCCACCCTGGCCTCCGGTATGCCTCCTGTTCCTGGGATGAGCCCTGCCAAGACGCCTCACTGGATCGCCAACTGGTTTTCTATGATGCAGCAGATGCAGCTGACACTCGCCGCTCTCGAATACAGACTAGTGCTCTAGAGAGTGGACATGTGATTGCTGCCGCTTGAACTGCTGACAAGCGTAGTAATGCTGATGATGCCCAAAAAAGTCACTAAGCACTGTCCGGGTAGATGGTAAACTTAGCGCCTCATGAATGAGTAGCATCGGGTGGTTGCTAGTGTTGAGAAAGTCCTGGGCAGGATCCCAGAAGCCTAGTCTTTTTCGTGTGGTTTGGACTTGGAGAAATAAATGAGTTGCTTAGCGATCTAAGCCATAAACCTGCAAGGCGCTAAAGTGCTAGAGGTTGGTAAGGACCTTAGCAACATTGACATTTGGCAATAGTGTACCCGTATGGCACCATAAGTACAAAAGTTGGCAAGCAAAGTCAGCAAGACTATATCACTTAGCAACTCTGAGGACTTAGAATGCACTGGAATGTGATCTGAGCTGTGGGGCGTATGATTCAATGATGGCTAAGACAAAATATGTACAGTATTTATAGGTGCTAAGTCGCCATGTTAATTAAACTAAAAGTCACTAATTAATCAACCAAGAAAAATACTGACAAGTATGATGGAACGTGAAAGTCGCTAGGCGACAGCATCTGTCAAGGTCAGTACGTGCTAACTCAACATCCTAGCAGTGAAAAAGATCAAATATGCAAGGACTGTTGCTAAGGCCTGAAACCATCAAGGGACCTGTCTTGAGTAAGTTGCTAAGCGTTGGATAAGCTATAAGCATTGCTAGAACTGATCTGATGTCAGATCTTTGAGAAGCACTGAGTTTTGATAGGCGTCGCTAAAGGTCCTGAAGCCAGCTATTTCTGATCAGGGACCTGAAAAGGGGCTGGGCTAAAGTCAGGTGATTGCCAAGTCAGGTGTTTGCCAAGGTCCCATGGTCGCTAAGTCTTGTGATTGCCATGTGACCAATAGATTGTCATATGACTGCCAAGTCAGGTGGTGGCTAAGGTCCTGTGGTCGCCAAGTCCTGTGATCCCATGCATTGCGTCCTGTAGCCTGAGTTTGATTCCTGCTGGCTGCAAAATATAAGTCGCTAAAAATAGTGCCAGTGCGCTGAGCTCAGCCAGAAGCTTATCATCTCCTCCCAACTGAAAAATTGACTGTCCTCAGTTAACCACTGTTATCATGTGTTGTTACGAGGTCTATGCGCACAACAACCTACTCAAAAGTCCTGGCAACCGTGATCGGAACTCCATCAAAATCTCCTGTGAGCAGCCAATTTTGATTTGCTTCCTTTTCCACACCAATCAGCACCCATCCATGTCTTTTGTCATTGCTGCTGCCAGTGCTAGTGCTCAGGTGCTCACGTTCATTCTTAAGGCCTTGGCATTCCTGGCACGCCACCTTGGCAAGGGGGCTGGCACCTTGGAGGATTTGGTAGTGGGGATGCTGAGGTTGCTAGAGAGGTGAGAGACACATAGGTTGGCTGGGGTGATGTGGGACAACAAGGCAGCCTTGCATGCATGGTGTGTCGCTTGGACGGCCAAGCATAAGGGCACTGAGTGGCTGGCGCCTTACGAGGCTCTCCTGGTACATGACATTTAGCAACCTTATAATCCCCTACTGACCATTTAGCCCCTCCCGCTCCCTCCATTGATGATGAACTGACTGACATCCTTGGTGGAGCTGCCTCTTGACCGGTAAGTGCCACTAGTTGGCAAGGGTAAGTTGCTTATTTGTTCTTGTTGTTAGCAATGGGCTGAGTTATCCCCGGATGGTAAAGAGGTGCTAATTGTTGAGCCACTCCTGGCATGATAGCGTGCTGCCCAAGAGGCGCTGCTGGCAGAGTGTAACGGACTTATAGTCATAGAGCCTTGCTCTACGGCCTCCTCAAAAGTATTGATAATTATTATATTGAATAATAATTATGATTAAATAAATACATATTAAATTAATTAATTATATGTTATAATTTTGTATGGCTGCCTTAAGTAAGGCAGCCAATTTTACTGTTACACGTAGTACTAGAATCGACAACCGATCTGGTTCTGCTGTGTGATTGTAAGGCTTAGTGATTTTTCTGACAATGTTTCACTTTTTTGAACCTTTTGGGTTCAATTCGAGTACTACAAGCAATTAACTGTGATTCTAGACTGTCAGTCTAGAGAACCTTGTGACTAAAAAGCAAACAGTGCATCAATTCATTGACGCACGCACCCAAACCAACTCTCTATATATAACAGTGATTGAATGGATCACAATCAACCAATGGAGCCGACGTGCAATGGTGAGACCATTGACCAGTCATTAGCGTACCCGATAGTCATATCGGAAGACCCAGTTCATCCTGGGTTAGGGACCACTGAGGCTACAACAAAGAAACCCCTCCAGCAGTCTCAAGAAATGCTTGAAGGAGCTTTGTGGAGCAAAGCACGACCCACAGCTGCACCCAGCAGTGCAGCAAAGTCAGGAGTAGTCTGGAAGACCCCAGAACAGAACACCGGGAGAGACAATGCTCCCTATATGCAGTCTAGAAGGCCAGGGAGATCGCCTCAGGCCTGGAATAATGTCCAAGGACCTCCTGAAGGTTGCAGACCTTCGTCGTACTTCCTGGGGAAGATGCAATGCTCGGAGGCAGACAGTTGGAGAGTTCCAACTGAATCCATTCCATTGACCTAGCAACAGCAAGGAGATGCTGCACCTTAGAGAACTACTGTCCCTGAGCAAAAAACTTCTGCAGTACATTGGGAAGATGAGACTTCCGACGATGAGGAAGGTGGATGCATTGAGTCCACCTTTGTAAGGGCGACCTCCGGAGGTTGCGGCTAAGTCACACAACTGGCAGAGGGAAATCCGAAGAGAACAAGTCTAAGGATTCCTCTGCCACGGCGTGGCGCATCAGTATGGGGCGGGGGCGTGAGAACAACTGTACAACATCTCGGAGAAGTCCGACAACTGCAAGGGAGCATCCCGGAGACCTCCGGAATGGCCAGAAAAGGAAGTCCGGGGGGTCCTGGAGATCTCTGGGATGGCCAAAAAAGGAAGTCCCCTGACATCACCCCCCCCTTAGAGTGCGGCGTCTCGACGCACCGGGTAGAACAAGTTGCGGACCACGCGGTCCACCGGGGAGACGGGGTAGATGCCCCGGATTGTGCGGGGAGCCTCAGGGTGACTACGGTGGAAGCCCTTCACCAGAGCAGGCGCGTGGACGTTTTTGGCGGGTTCCCAGGAGATGTCTTCGATACCGTAGCCCTTCCACTTGACCTTGTATTGCAGCTTGTGCTGGAATAGACGGCTGTCGAGGATCTTCTCCACTTCGTACTCTGGGCGGTTGTTGACAATGACCGGAGGTGGCGGAGGCAAAGCTCGTCGACCTGGAATAGGGTCGTCCAGGGTGGGCAAAAGCTTGACCACGTTGAAGACCGGATGGAGGCGCCGCATGCCGGTGGGCAGCCAGAGCCTGTAGGCCAATGGTCCTACCTGGCGCTCAACCACATATGGCCTCAGTTGTCGGTGTGAGAGCTTTTGGGATGGCCTAGTTGTCGCGATGTCGGAGGCGTCCAGGTAGACTCGGTCTCTGGACTTGCACTAGGGGGTCGGCAAGCGTTCTTGGTTGTAATAGCGGGCCATGTCGTCCTTGGCCTTGGTCAGGGCCGCCTCCGCCTCCTCCTGTGCCTTCCGCATACGGTCAACAAACTCATTGACCGTCTCGTTCTCCGATCGTCGTGCATGCAGTTCGAAGCCCATCCGGGGGTGCCTGCCGGTGTCCAGAAAGAACGGGGAGTGCTGCGTGGAGGCGTGGATGCGGTTGTTGTACTGGAACTCGGCCTCTGGGAGGAGTTCGTCCCAGTTGTCCTGCCGCTTGTTGCAGAAGAGCCAGAGGTACTGTTTCAGTTCCTGGTTGACGCGTTTGGTCTGGCCGTCGGACTGCGGGTGGTAGGTGGTGGAAGTGTGGAGCTTGACATGCAGGAGACGATAGAGCTCCCGGGTGAAGTCTGCCATGAACTGGGGGCCCTGGTCGAAGATGTAGGCATCGGAGAGGCCGTGGAGCTTCCAAATGTTCTTCCGGTACAGGTTGGCTGCGCCCATTGCCGAGCAGGTCGTGTGCGTTGGAATGAAGTGAGCTCGCTTTCCATACAGGTCAACCACAACCATCACTGCGTCGTATCCGTGCGCGTCCGGAAGTTCCACGATGAAGTCGACGGAGGCCACACTCCAGCGCGCCGCAGGTGTAGGGAGGGATTGCAGATGGCCTGTCAGGGGGCGCCGGTGTGGTTTTGTCCGGAGGCAGAGGTCGCAGGTGCTGGTGTAGGAGCCGATGTAGCGGGGCATCTGGGGCCACCAATAGTTCCGCGAGACCAGCTCCAGCGTCTTCCACCTACCAGGGTGCCCTGCAACACGGGAGTCGTGGTGCTGCTCAACAATGCGCCGACGGAGCTCCGGGTTGTTGGGCACATATATCCGCCCGCGGAAGGTGAGGAGGCCGTCCTGCAGGCTCCACTTGTCTGTGCGTACCGACTTTGTACCGGAGGGGCGCCCCCGATGTAGCGCTAGCGCGGCCTTGGCAACCGAGTCCTCCTGTAGACCTTCCCGGTTTCCCCAACGTATGTCCCGGAGAATGTTGACCTTGTCTCCCTGTACAGCTACCCCTTCCAAGGCATGAATGGCAAACAGCTCCGGGCGGAGGAGGGTGATGTTATCGTTATCTCCTGCACCGGAGCCGTGGTCCGCATGCCTGGAGAGGGCGTCGGGCTTCCCCATGCTCCGGCCTGGCTTGTGGTGCAGCGTGAAGTCAAAGTTGGCAAGGTACAAAGACCACCGGGCCTGGCGACGGTTCAGCTTCTTGGCCATCCGGAAGTGTTCCAGGTTCTTGTGGTCAGTCTAGACTTTGAACTTGTGATGGGCCCCCTCGAGGAAGTGGCGCCACTCTTCCAGCGACCGGATGATTGCGAGCATCTCTTTGTCGTGGATCTCATAATTTTGTTCCACGGCGTTGAGGCTCTTGGAGTAGAAGGCGACGGGGTGCCACTTACCATCCTCCGGAGACTGCTGGGATAGGACTGCACCGGTTGCAAAGTCGGAACTGTCAGCCTCGACGTGGAAGGGTCGGTTGTCATCCGGGAAGAGCAGAACGGGCTTGGACGTGATGGCAGACTTGAGGGCGTTGAAGGCCTGCTGCTCCGCATCGCCCCAGGTCCAAGGGACATCCTTCCCGGTGAGGTCAAAGAGGGGACGCGCGTGGTGGGAGAAGTCCTGGATGAAGCGCCGGTAGAAGTTTGTGAACCCCAGGAAGGCTTGTACTTCCTTCTTGCTCCGGGGCTCCGGCCACTGCATCACGCCAGCCACCTTCACTAGGTCCATCTCCGCCATGCCGTGGGAGATGATAAGTCCAAGATACTCAACGCGCGTCTGCTCAAACTCGCACTTCTCCGGCTTGAGGTACAACTGGTGCTGGCGGAGACGGTCCAGGACGATCTGCGTGATCCGACAATACTCTTCTAGCGTCTTGGTATAGATGAGGATGTCGTCGAGATACACACAGA
>QLOM01006292.1:0-10362 GCA_003313785.1 Termitomyces sp. MG148
TACACTTCGGATTTCCCTCTGCCAGTTGCGTGACTTAGCCGCAACCTCCGGAGGTCGCCCTTACAGAAGCACATTTTCGACGTGATGCCAACAGAGAATCGAGAGGTTCTGAGAGAGTTGCCTAGTCGGTAACAAGCCTAGAGTCTAAAGCTGATAGCAGAAGATTTAAAAAAATGTAACCTGAGTTACGAGGTAGAACTATCTTGTGTGTTCACACAAGTGCTAAATCAGACCGCAATATCGGATTCGACTAGTACTTAGAGTAAAAACAAGATGTTGTCTTATGTAATACTCTAATAAACGATTATAGCGTCGTTGACGCTAGTAACACGGATAATTCCGTTACAGAAGTGGTCTGGATGGTGGCTAGATGTGGATGCCAACGTCAACACAGACTAAGCAAGGCTAGGGTAGATGGTCTGAGGACTTGTCCCCTGACAAGTCTGGAAGGTGGCAGGGTGTAACGGACTTGCAGCCATAGAGCTTTGCTTTGATTGGATGGATACCAATCAACCAATGGAGCCGACATGCAATGGTGAGACCATTGACCAGTCACTAGCATACCTGATAGTTGTATCAGATGACTCGGTTCATCTAGAGTCCACTGAGGCTACAATGGAGAAACTCCTCCAGTAGCCTCAAGAAATGCCAGGAGAAGCTCTGTGAAGCAAAGCGTGACCCACTGCTGTGCTCAGCAGTGCAGCAAAGTCAGAAGTAGTCTGGGAGACCCCAGAACAGAACACCAGGAGAGACAATGCTCCATATATGCAGCCCGGAAGGCCAGGGAGATTGCTTCTGGCCCAGAGTAACGTACAAGGACCTCTTGAAGATCGCAGACCTTTGTCATACTTCCTGGGAAAGACGCAACAATCGGAGACAGGCAGTTGGAGAGTCCCAACTAAATCCACTCCGTTGACACAGCAACAGCAAGGAGATGCCACATCTCAGGGAACTGCTGTCCCTAAGCAAAAAACTTCTGCAGTGCATTGGAAAGATGAGACTTCCGACAATGAGGAAGGTGGACGCATCAAGTCCACCTTGCAGGTGCAGTGCATAATGCTCTGAAACAGGTATCCTTCCATCACAAAGAATACAATGTGAGCAAGGTTGAGACTGTATGTACTTAAGCACATACGATTAATACAAGCCCAAGGTGAACATGTACCTCCGGTAGATACAATCGAATATATTAATTTATATATTCAAATCTTGGAGCTTGAGGCGCACACCTACATTTACCAGAAAGCAAATTGAGGCTCAGCGGCCTCAACGCCAAACAGCGCAAACCTGGTGCCAAATATTCTGGTCAAGGTGCAGCCCATGCTTTCTCTGCATCTGGAGGAAGCAATAAGCAACATATACGCTCCCCAGCAACAGGAGGAGATGGAAGAACAATTTGCAGCGAGATTTGCTGCAGCTCAGCGCCAACAGATCTTCAGAGGTCACCAAGGATGACCTCTGTCAACAGTCAAATCAGTATCTACTATCCCAGTAGTAGAAAGTCACAATGTGGAAGCGGAGGAAGTGAATTCTCCGCAAGTCAAGTGTGAGTCAGTGGAGAAATCTCCACTGAATATCAGAGTGCCACTGGCAGAGAAGTTTACCAAGAGGGTAGCGTATCAGTGGATGCGCAACCAAGACCTGAATTGCCAAGGACACTCCTGGATCAACAATCAGGGTATTGTGTTTGATGGAATAATGCCCATTGACAAAATGCAAAGGCAATATGTCCAAAGAACAGGCCAGCCAGACAGTGGGAGTGGTAACCCTCCCACTACACCATCAAGTCAGATTCCTGATTGACAGGGATCAGAAGACCAAGGTGAACAAGATGCTCCACCTCACTGGAATGATACAGGGAGACATTATACAGGTCAGCAACCTGTACAAGCATTCTCCGTGGTACCTCCTGCTGAAGCGGGAATAAAACGCCTGGACTGACTGAGGCAACAAAGGTGTATAATGAGAATATGCACCAGCGCCTCAGTAGCATTATCAACAATGCTGTAGGCATAGCTTTACGCCTACCAGAGGGAATAAAACCACGGAAAGCGGAATCAAAACATATTCACTTGTATCGGAGTGAATCCAAGTTCAGCGACTTGGAAAACTGAACAATGAATGTTTGCAACCATCTGGCAGCTTGTCAGTATAGTAGTGATTGTCTGGATCGAGGACGAGTCTTTGTCCTCTCTGAGTTCTTGGAAAAACAAGCCAAGAACTGGTTCCGACATCATGTCTTGCACTACAATTGTGCAACACAGCAATGGACGTTCAAGGATGTGATCCTTGAACAATACAATTGTTTTGTGAGTGCATCCACTATGCAGGATGCAAGGGAGGTGTTTATCATGACCTCCTATACCAAGAAGCTTGGAGTTCAAGGTTTCTATAACACCTTAATAGACCATGCGCAGAACATGTCAATTTACCCAGACAACTGGGTAATGATAGAGACATTCCTGCATGGGATACCCAATGCAATGAGAGAATCTCTCATCTGCAACAATGGGCTCTTGCCCAAAGTCAATACAGTGGAGGAATTTGTAGCGCATGCATTGCACTACAAGCAAGCCCACAAGATTGCAAAACACTTTGAGCTGCACCACTCAAAGATGCACACAATGAAAAGACCAGAACCTCAGAAGGTAGGCACCTTCTGGGCATGTCAAAAGGAGATAATCAGAAATATGAACTCTTGGTTCATGGTCAGGTCAGCACCAGGTCAGGAGCAATGCTTCCAGAGTGACCACCCGTTGGATAGATGGGACCAATCGGTGCAGGACCCCCAGCAAGGGCCACACCAAGATAGTGATCGTGCAAAGCAGGCTGCTGATGTTGTCAAGACGTCAAATGAGCCTCCAAGAGTGGAAGCAGGTTGCCCCTTCACGGCAAAGACATGCTTTAAGTGTGGATGCCCTGGACATTATGCTAACAAATGCCCAGGTAGTAGTGGAAGGCCAATGGCCAAGCCATGCACATATGTACACATGGCACACACAGCTATCCCTGATGAGAAAGGAGTAGACTCAGGAAACAAACCTGACGTTGAGGATGGTGAGGTGGAGAACCTCAACAACAAAGCGCCAAAAGCTGGGAATGCCTCTGAACCAGAAGAGTTGTTGGATAATAAGTACATTGAGGTTGACGTATACAACAACAATTACTACGCCCGGGAATCAGACTCAGAGTTCATGGGAGCTCTGATGGACTACCCGGCAAGCGCACTCAATTGACCAATTGCGGCAGCCAATGTGAAGGTGTATAAAGTGCACCTTTGCAAGGCATCTGAGAAGCTGGCGAGGCCAGCACTGAAGCATGAGGACAAAGAGTGCCTCGCGTCATATGTTGAAGTGAATGGCCACAAGGCATGGACCTTGTGGGACTCGGGAAGCATCACAACTGGGGTGACACCTCAGTTCTGTCAGGTGCATGACGTATATGTGAGTGAGCTGGAGGAACCACTAGTCCTTCAGCTAGGCACTGTGAGCAGCCAAGCTGTAATCCAGTTTGGTACACAGGCAACGATTGCGTCCAAGGAATACTTGGACATAGCGAACTTTGATTGCTATGACGTATGCCCTATATGCAGAAGCATAATGTTCTTCTTGATTTCAAGAAGAATGAGATTGTAGTGGATGGCAATTCCATCCCTGCCATACAAGTGACCATGGATAATGGCAATGGACAACTCCATCGACATTGCACCACAGAAAAGAAGTTGCTAGTTAGAGAGAACTGACTAGATGGTGGCAGAAAAGTGCCCACTGTAGAAGATGGAGAGGACAAGGAGCAAGCTTGTCAGCAGAACTACGCCGTCCACAAGCTAGAGATGCTGGCAATACTTGAGGCACTCCTCAAGTGGGAAGATAAGTTGATGGGATACAAGATCTACATCATAACCAACCATAAAGCACTTGAGTTCTTCAAGACCCAAGCAACTTTGTCCCCTCAGCAACGCCAGTGGATTGATTACATGTCACAATATAACTTTGACATCACATATGTCAAAGGTGAACTGAATAAAGTCGCTGACTGTGTCTCAAGGTATTTTGAGAGCGATAAAGTTGGTGAATATCACAACATGCACAAATACATCAATGCAGACATTCGCATTGATTCACAGGGATGATCTACCATATCATTGCTACAAGGAGGTAAAGAAGCATGTGGTGGAGCTTTGTGCCATGCAAGCAAACAAACTTCAACAAAGTCAATGCTTGAAAGAATGGCACAAAGCCCAAGACATTGAAGCTGAGCAACTGAAGCAGGCTCAGCCCAAGAAGACAGACATGTCAAAGTCCAACATGGAAACCGGTAGTCTTGGACCATCTGGCTAAGACATTACACTTGCCAATGTGTTGATGCCAGCAGGAGAGTATACTGACTCTCTTGTACTTCAGGATGATGAGTTCCTACATGCTGTACATAGGAAATACCACCAGGACTTGTTCTTTGCTGAGATTCAGCAAAATGCAGCAGCTCACCCACAATTCCGCATGGATGAGGACAGACTGATCTGTATTATAAACATTTGAGGACGTAGAGTGGTATGCCTACCACACAACCAAACTCTCATTACACAGATTGTGATGCAAGCTCATGAGAGCGTTGGTCACTTTGGTACCAACAAGACTCTAGGATACCTGAGGCAGTGGTATTGGTGGCCTCAGATGCAGTTGGAAGTAACAAAGTTCTGTCAGACTTGTGAGGCCTGCCAGCGTTTGAAGACAAGCAACCAGAAACCTGCAGGGAAACTACATTCCCTGCCTGTCCCAACAAAACCTTGGGACTCCATTGGAATAGACTTTGTTGGTCTATTCCCTGAATCCAAAGGTTACAACTACCTTTGGGTAGTAATCTGTTGCATGACTAGTATGGTGCATCTGATACCGGTGCACACAACTGTTACCATGTCAGAGTTATTGTAGATATACTTGCAAGAGATTGTAAGGCTGCACGGCCTTCCAAGTTCCATCATGAGTGATAGAGATGCAAAGTTCACGTCTCACTGATGGTGGGAGCTTCACAAGCTCCTGGAAGCTAAGCTACTCATGTCAAGGTCATTCCATCCACAGACAGATGGACAGACAGAACACGCAAATCAAAGTATTGTGTAGATTTTCCATATGGTGGTCCGACTAGACCAACACAATTGGGTAGATAAGATGCCTCTGACTGAGTTCACAATCAACACGAGTGTATCAGAGACGCCTAAATACGCACCATTTGAGCTTAATGGAGGCTACATGCCCTCCATGTTACAGGAGCTCAGAGGGGACAATGTTGTACACAAAGGAGTGAAAGACTTTGCACAAAAAGTGTTGGAGAATTTGGCCAACGTGCACAATGCAATTATTGCAGCACGTGTCGTTCAGGCATGACATGCAAATGATTGGTGCAGTAATGAGCCTGAACTAATGCCTGGCACGTTAATATATCTGTCCATGGAGAATCTTAACCTCCCAAAAGGGAGGGTGAGGAAGTTGTGTCCAAAGTATATTGGACCATACAAAATCTTGGTCGCAGAACCAAGTACATCGAACTATGTACTAGAGCTGCCTGCAGCTCTACTAGCTAGGTGTATTGTACCCAAGTTCCATGTATTGTTTCTCAAACGATACAATGTGAACAACAATGCAATGTTCCCTAATCAGGTGACACCCAAGACCTATGACTGTAAGGGCGACCTCTGGAGGCTATGGCTCAGTCACACAGCTGGCAGAGGGAAATTCAAAGTATATTTAGATAATACAATCATAACTACTCACCTGGCAGATGAAAATCCAAAGAGAACAAGTCTAGGGATTCCCTATGCCAGGAGTGACACTTCCAAGGCTTCAGAAGCGTTGGAAGTAACTGTATAGCATGACAAAAGCCACAATATAATCTAAAAAAGAAAAATCTCCAAAAATAATCAAAAACTCGGAAATTGCCATTGCCAGAGGTCATGCACATGTTTCATGTGACTTGCTTAGTAATTTGGAGGCTAGCCTCAAGATGACTAAGCCTCTGGAAGTGTTGGCTACACTTGTTTGAATGATAACTAAAGAACCAGAGCACCTCAAGGGCTGAGAATAGTACTAATAGATAGTGTTGAAAGAATAGAAGCAGTAAAGTAAAAGAGTGACAGCAGAAATCAGGAAATAAATAGAGGAAGAATGAAGGAATAAAGAGTGAAAGAAGGGAGAAATGAAAAGTCTCCTAACAATGACTTTGGAGCCATTGATGAACAAGAGTGGTTCGTCGAAGATATCCTGGGCCATCAATGGAGCGATGGAACACACCTCAAATTTGAGGTGCGATGGAGTGCTGGTGATACAATGTGGGAGCTGTATCAGACCTGTGCAAAGCTAGCAGCTTTGGATTGGTACTTAGAGCTGCAAGGTGTCAAACGCCCAAGTCAGCTTGCTAAGTGCTCATGTGCTTAGATTGAGTAAGCCAGATTTGATTACAATCAGATCTATTATCTTATTGCATTGCAATAAGATGACAATCGGATCAATCTTGATCCATATGGATAAGATGGATAAAATGCGCCATCTGATCAGATAGTATGGATCAGTAGAGGCAGATTTTTTGATTGGATCAGGTTATGTAACCTGATGAGTAAGGATTTTTTCTTTTCTCTCACCAACAACAACAACTGTTGACAAAAAATGTCATACCTGTCTCAAAGTATGATGCTGCAGCCACCGCCTCAGAACTCACAGGGTTCTGGAGGAGGGGGAGAACTGCCCCCGCAACAACAGTTACAACCATCATCAATGATGACGCTGAGTGTGGCGTCATACCCAATGATGTCCCAGTTTGGGCAGCCTCCCGCCCAATTTAGACATCAATAGTTCTATCCCCAATTCATGCCTATGTCCTATTTCCCAGGACCAATTGGTCCTGGGCAGCAACCACAGATGCCGCAGGTGATGTGCGGGATGCCAATGCTGTTTCCAATGGCGCAGTCCCAGAGTGCAAGTATAATACCTCTGGATGATCAGGTACTAACTGCGCCACAGGTAACACCAATGGAAGTTGACAAGGAATTGTTGTGAACTGCCCAACCCAGAGTCAAGGTAGCCAAACCTTGATGTCAACAAAAACACACACCGCCTCCTCAAGAAGCTTACAGGAGAGACCAGAAGTGATCACCTCCAAGAAGTTACACTGTGTGCAGAGGAGCGCCATGCAAATTCATAGGACGAAGGTGGGATGAACCCGTGTTGCAAGGACCGGTGCAAGGTCTACTCAGACCTCAGGTGCCTCCTTGTCAGCGCTCCCCCTTGCCAATGTGCACGCTGTCTCCGTGGTGCATGTCATATGCGGAAAAGGGCAAGGGCAAGGAGGTTGCAATACCTCCAGAGGGCCTTGACTCTCAAGTCAAAGCAATGTGGAGACGTTTGGTGTCCACCGGCCAGAAAGTGCCGCCGGAATCATCTTTTCTTAGAGACCCCATTGCCCAGGTAATCATAACTGGGCTCCTGAACAAAATTGTTATGCTGCAACAGCGTAACAAGAATACCATCAAGACATTTGCAAACACCATGAAGAGGCATCCGTCACCACTGGAGGAGACAACTGAGGCAAAATGCCTCAAAACCACAGACACAGCCCATGACAAAGGGCAGCACGGTGCAGGAGTCAAGGTGCAGAAGGCACCTTGAGGGCAGAAGGAAGTGGGGGAAATCTCCCCGACACCATCTGAGCTACATGAGGAGCTCATGGTTGTGGATGCCAGTTTATGAGGACTTTCCTTGTCAACACATGCTCCCGCCCATTCATTGGGGCCCATAAAGCCTGCAGATGAGGTGGTGTTGACCGCAGTCATGTTTGCAGTTGGAGTCCCAGCAGGAGCTGATAGCTCCACGATGTACTTTCTTTCAGCGGTGCAATTTGAGGCACCACTGGACTCATATATTTCAGAGTCCATGAAAAAGGACTCTTGGTCTGAGAACAAGGTAGAGGGCCAACTACCTACATTGGCCTTGCTTGGGCTGCAAGAGCCGAGCAATGATAGCAATTACGGGGTGGAGCAGCTGGCGAATACTCCATCAGAAGGAGAAATGCCTGCCAACTGCAGACAGTGGTTGGCAAAGAACAAGAAGATTGCTGCTTGTGCCAAGCACAAGGCTGCGTGGCAGATCAAAGCAAATAAGGATTGTGCGGAGCAAGCCACAGAGGATTCCCAATGGCCTGGGAGTCTTCATTGAAGGACGGAACATTGAGCGTTCCAACTGGTTCTTTGGTGGTGCTTTGGACCGCCATTTCTACTACTCCTGGCTGTCCAACAGTGTTTGTTGGAGATGAAGCTGTGGCTGCCATGTATCACAAGGCAGAGACCAACAAGATGTACTACGTTACCAATTCTGAAATTGGTAAAGTCATACCTTGGGGATTCCCTATGGATCCCCAGCAGTTGCAAAAGCTCTACAAGCTTTTGCAGAACAAATTTAAGTCAATCTCCACTCACATGGAGGCATACTACCTGATGCGTGAATTTCAGCGCATCAGCTATAACTTTGATGTTTCTCTCCATGACTGTACTATGGCTTTGGCATGCACCCCAGAGTACGATCACATCACGCCTCCACTCAATCTGTCCTCCTACCACATGAACCTGGCAGTCATGCCGACCCCTGAGGGTTACTTGCAGTGGAAAAACCGCAGTGGGAGGCCCTTTTTTACACTTGCCAGCTTTGACTCCAAAGGTACCATTGCGTCCTACGATGCCGCCAACCCTCAGTCCCCCTTCCAAGCCATGAGCTGGACAGATGTCCAGCTCACTCTACCGAAGTTCAACAATGCAGTTGTGGTGAACCTGACAGATGCAGATGTCCTGCATATGCTCCTGGTGAACCACATTCCACTAGAATGGGTGGACCACGTCTACACTTTTGGCGTGGTCTTCCTTGAAACCCATTTTTTTGAGGCAAATGCCTCAGTTGACCTCTACCGCAATGTTGACAATGAATGCCATCATCAACTCAACTAGTATGAAGAGCCTCCAGCTATTCCTCAGTGGGATAGCTGGCACAATTCCACCATAGACAATATGATTTGTCTTCATGTGCTACTTGCATGTGAAAATATGCAGGGCCACAACTATGTTAAACACAGACTCTACTATCTGGTTGGAATGAATCCCAACCGCTGAGATCTATGGCACCATTGATCATGACACGGCCCATATCCACCATTGCCTGTGGTCCCATCGACCACAGAACAGGCTCCCATTACCTCATCATTGTTGGTTAACATCAACACAGACAAGGATTGATTTGGCCAGCAAGTTGGCGCACCCACCATCTGCATAAATTTTGTAGGTGGCTCATTGTTTTCAACTGGTACTGTTGGTTAATGTTGACTTTTGTATTTTTAGGGTTAGCTAAAAGCTCTACTACTTCTTGCATGTTAAGCTCCACACGTCCACTGCCTACCACCCACAGTCCAACAGGTGTCAGGGGACTCCTCATTTCTCCCTTCTTCCACTCCTTATTCTTTCATTCTTCCTCTATTTATTTCCCTATTTCTGCTGTCACTCTTTTACTTTACTGCTTCTATTCCTTCAACACTATCTATTGGTACTATTCTCAGCCCTTGAGGTGCTCTGGTTCTTTAGTTATCATTCAAACAAGTGTAGCCAACGCTTCCAGAGGCTTAGTAAGCATCCAGAGGCTTAGTCATCTCAAGGCTAGCCTCCAAATTACTAAGCAAGTCACATGAAACATGTGCATGACCTCTGGCAATGGCAATTTCCGAGTTTTTGATTATTTTCGGAGATTTTCCTTTTTTAGATTATAAATTTTATTGTGGCTTTGTCATACTATACAGTTACTTCCCATGCTTCTGGAGCCTTGGAAGCATCACTCCTGGCATAGGGAATCCCTAGACTTGTTCTCTTTGGATTTCCCTCTGCCAGGTGAGTAGTTATTGTTGTATTACCTATATATACTTTGGATTTCCCTCTGCCAGCTGTGTGACTGAGCCATAGCCTCCAGAGGTTGCTCTTACAGCGGAACAAGTCTCTACATTTCGGTCTGGGAGCCCCCTTTAGCCTGCTTGAGCCCTTTCTTGTCTCTTTAGGTCACTCCCCCACTGGATTACCCCCTGCTCCTCTGTTGCTTCTATGACCCAACCAGCCTCCTCAGGACCTCTCTTGGATGCTTCTGCCCCTCAGGATGATGCCTGGGGTCGCTTGCTTGCTCTGGAGACTCAGGTGCAGACCACCCAAGCTTCCCTCACCCTCCACACCACCAAACTTGCTGGATTACATCAGGCCACAGACACTATCTCTCAGTCCCTTCAGGCCCTCTTAGAGCGCCTCCCTCTCACTCCTACCCCTCCTCAGGCACCTCCAGTTAGGGCTGA
>QLOM01006297.1:0-15794 GCA_003313785.1 Termitomyces sp. MG148
TTCGGATTTCCCTCTGCCAGTTGTGTGACTTAGCCGCAACCTCCGGAGGTCGCCCTTACACATAGCATTAAGTAACATTGTGTCCACTTGAATTTTTACCACAAAAGGCTGGCCAGCTGATAATCCTTTGATTGTTCATGTCTCATCTCATGCAATGCTTAATTCATTGCTTCCAGATGGTTATGTCTTGTCACAAGCTTATCGGGCTCTGATTAAACACTTCTGGCCAGGAGCGTTAACTCTGTTATTTCCAAGGAATCCCATGATTGTTCCAACTATCATTACTGCAGGTGTCAGGGGACTCCTCATTTCTTCCTTCTTTCACTCCTTATTCCTTCATTCTTCCTCTATTTATTTCCTTATTTCTGCTGTCACTCTTTTACTTTACTGCTTCTATTCTTTCAACACTATCTATGAGTACTATTCTCAGCCCTTGAGGTGCTCTGGTTCTTTAGTTATCATTCAAACAAGTGTAGCCAACGCTTCCAGAGGCTTAATCATCTCAAGGCTAGCCTCCAAATTACTAAGCAAGTCACATGAGACATGTGCATGACCTCTGGCAATGGCAATTTCCGAGTTTTTGATTATTTTCCTTTTTTAGATTATAAATTTTATTGTCGCTTTTGTCATGCTATATAGTTACTTCCCATGCTTCTGGAGCCTTGGAAGCATCACTCCTGTCATAGGAAATCCCTAGACTTGTTCTCTTTGGATTTCCCTCTGCCAGGTGAGTAGTTATGGTTGTATTACCTAAATATACTTTTGATTTCCCTCTGCCAGCTGTGTGACTGAGCCATAGCCTCCAGAGGTTGCCCTTACAGCAGGACATTCAAGTGTAGCAATTAGAATGCCCTCCCACCAGTTGCTAGAGCATTGATTGCTGTGGCAAATGTCCCTTTAGCAGCACCCAGCACCAACAGCTCAGGAAAACCTAGTCTCACTCAGGCAGAACATGTTCTTTGAGATCTTGATGGCAAGATCAGTGTTATTCTTGACAGTGGTGCTTGTAAAGTTGGGTTGGAAAGTACAGTCATTGATGGACTCCACAAAGATGGAAAGCTACATATTATGGCCTGGGGGTATCACCATTGAAAACATTCAATGTATTCTGAAAAAAGAGATGCATGATTCTAACAAGATTCCAGAGGTTTTGGTACATTGCCATGATTATGCAGATGAGCAGATGAAGAAATGGAGTTGGCACCCATTACACCTGGTATGAAGTATAGGCATTACACGCCGTCAGTTTCCTTGACTCTCTTGATGACTACTTTGCCTCCTCTTGCCAACAAACTGACCATCTCAATCTTTCAGCTCTTTGATTTGCTCAAGACCATCCAATCCCTCAAAGTTGGAATCTTGGCCCCTACCAATTCATTGTTATGGAATATATTGCCTTCCAATGGTTTTGAGTGGCATCGGTATCCACTAGGGCCTGCAGCAGAACCAGCAGTTTCTGCGCTGATAAGACTTGGGCAGGGCTCAGTGCACCAGCGCTATTTTTAGCGATTTATGTTTTACAGCTAGCAGGGATTGAACTCAGGCTACAGGACGCGACATGGAGTATCACAAGGCTTAGCAACCACATGACTTGGTAATCACCTGCTATTCACCTGACCTCAGCACCGGCCCCCTTCAGGCCTCTGATAGAAATGCAGTACTTCTCAAAAGCTCCGGACAAGCCCCCTTGATGGTTTCAGACCTTAGCGATGCTTGCAGTTGATCCAACACTTAGTGACCTATGTGAGACAGGCCCCCTTGATGGTTTCAGACCTTAGCAACAGTCCATGCATTTGGTCTTTTTCACTGCTAAAATGTTAAGTTAAACTTGCCAACTTGACAGATGCTGTCGCTTAGCGACTTTTCACGTTCCATTATAATTTGTTTCCATTTTGTGATTGATTTAATTAGCGACTTTTTAGTTTAATTGCCATGGCGGCCTGGCGCCTATAAATACTGTACATATTTTGTCTTAGCATCATCGAATCATATGCTCCACAGTTCAGATTTCATTTCAGCGCATTCTAAGGCCTCAGAGTCGCTAAGTGAATCAGTCTTGCTGCCTTTATCTTGCCAGCAGCGACTACCGACCTTCGTATTATGGTGCCATAAGGGCACATTATTGCCAACGTTTACGTTGCTAGGAGCTCTTACCAACTTCTAGCACACTAGTGCCTTGCAGGCTTTTGGCTTAGATCGCTAAGCACCCAGTTTATTTCGTTAAAGTTCAAATCCCACTAAACAGACTAGGCTTCTGGGACCCTGCCCAAGACTCTCTCAAAACACTAGCGACCGCCCGACACTACTCATACATGAGGCGCTAAGTTTACCGTCTACCAGGACAGTGCAAAGCAACTTTTGGGCATCATCAGCGCACCATCTTTTCCATGGTTTAATCACACTCAAGCATGAAGGCGTTGATTTGATGTTTGTAGAAGAGGTGAAAGAGGACCAAGAAGGATTGGCAGTTATCAGTCACATCAGAAAGGCAGCTGGTGACATTTGTCGGATTGCAGACAAGTGAAGAATATTTAGGTAGTTGATTCCTTCAATCTCAAGCCCTTGAAACATTCCCACCAACATGTGCCCCTGCAGCCACTCATGGATCATGTTCAGCCTTGCATTGATTCCTCCAAGGCTGGTGGCTTGGTTAATTGATATTACTGCTGGTACCAGGATAAAGTTTGGTATAACATGTAAGCAAGCTCTGTATGGGTGGGTAGGCAATTCATGCTAACAGCTTGATGATAAGTCTTGTTTTCAAATGCTTTGGGATATCAAATACCTCTAAGTACTTAAGAAACTTTTTGTTGATTTTCTGCTGATTTTGTTGCAGATCTTTGGCAATTTTCTAGAATGCAAAAATGCATGTTTGGAGGACATCTATCAACTTGGTCACTGCCTTCTACTTGTGCTTGATGGTCACAAACCAACAGAAGTGAAAATTATCAAGGCATTTACTCCATTCACTTGCTCTGTTGGCCTCCTGGTGGAAGCACAGACTAAAGGGGGCAATATTGGACTTCCCAACCACTTTGTTCTCAAATTGGCAGACTGTAGAGTTGATGAATCATGGAATCTTGAGTTAGAAGAGGAATATCAATCAAATGTGAATGAACATGGAGCATTTTTCAAGATTGATGGCTACAAGTGTTGGTTACCATGGAAGGAGTTGTTTACCTCATGGGAATATTGCAATGACTTACATGTCAAGGAATGTGAAGCGTATGGTTGTTGATGATGCCCAAAAGTCACTAAGCACTGTTCTTGTAGATGGTAAACTTAGCACCTCACAAATGAGTAGCGTTGGGCGGTCACTAGTGTTTTGAGAGAGTCCCAGGCAGGGTCCCAGAAGCCTAGTCTTTTTAGTGTGATATGAACTTAGAAAAATAAACCGGTTGCTTAGCAATCTAAGCTGAAAGCCTTCAAGGTGCTAGGGTGCTATAAGTAAGCAAGGACTCTAGCGACCTAAACATTGGCGATGCTGTGCCTGTATGGCACCATAATATGAAAGTCAGTAGTCAAAGCTGGCGAGGTGAAGTCAGCAAGACTGATTCACTTAGCGACTCTGAGGACTTAGAATGCGCTGAAATGTGATCTGAACTGTGGGGCATACAATTCAATGATGGCTAAGACAAGATATGTACAGTATTTATAGGCGCTAGGCTGCCGTGGTAATTAAACTAAAAAGTTGCTAATCAATCAATCACAAAAATGGAGGCAAGTACAATGGAACGTAAAAGTCGCTAAGCAACGGCGTCTGTCAAGTCAGCAAGCTTTAGCTTAACATCCTAGCGGTGAAAGAGGCCAAATGCACGGGGACTGTTGCTAAGGCCTGAAACCATCAAGGGGGCCTGTCTTGCGTAGGTTGCTAAGCATTGGATCAACTGTAAGTGTTGCTAATATCTGAAACCATCATGTGGACCTGTCTCGTGTAAGTTGCCAAGCATTGCTAAAGTGATCTGTCGTCGGATCTTTGAGAAGCACTGGCTTGCTAAAGGCTCTGGCGTCAGTTATCACTGATCAGGGACTTGAAGGGGGCTGGGCTGGAGTCAAGTGAGTAGCAGGTGATTGCCAAGTCATGTGGTTGCTAAGTCCCGTGATCCTGCACGTTGCGTCCTGTAGCCTGAGTTTGATCCCTGCTAGCTGCAAAACATAATTTGCTAAAAATAGCACTAGTGCACTGAGCCCTGCCAGAGTCTTATCATCTCTCCTCAACTGAAAAATTGACTGTCCTCAGTCAACCTCGATATCATGTGTTGTTACGTGGTCCGTGCACCTAACCACCTATTCAAAAGGTCTGGCAACCATGATCAGAACTTCATCAAAATCCCCTGTAAGCAGCCGATTTCTATCCCCACTCCCATCGGAATCCCCTGTGAGCAGGCAATTTCAATTCTTACCCCTTTTCAACTCTTTACTTGCTACAAATGTCTTCCGTTATTGCTGCCACCGACGCTAGCACTTGTGCGCTAACGTTCATTCTCAAGGCCTCCGTATTCTTGGTGTGCCACCTTGGCGAAGGTGCTGGCGCCTCTCAAGAATTGGTGGTGGGGATGCTGAGGCTGCTGGAGCAGTGGGAGACCCACAGGTTGTCTGGGGTGACGTGGGACAACGAGGAGGCATTGCGGGTGTGGTGTGTTGCTCGGGCTGCCAAGCACAAGGGCGCTGACTGGTTAGTGCCATATGAGACTCTGTTGGTACGTGTTGTTAGCAACTGTACTTTGTCTTGTGGCTGACCATTTAGCAACCTCCACCCCCTGCCATCCCCTCCGTTGATGACAAGTTGGCTGAGATTTTGGGTGGAGGTCCTTCCCATCTGGTAAGTCCTATAGGTCGGCCAGTGTAAGTTGCTTATTTCCTGTTTGTTAGCAATGGGCTGAACTCTCTCCTGATAGTAAGGAGATGCTAATTGTGGAACCAATTTTGGCGCAGCAGCATGCCGCTCAAGAGGCATTGTTGGCGGAGGCGCGGCAGCAGGCAGAGGAAGAGAGGGAGTGGAGGCGGCAGGAGGAGCTGTGGGAGGCTGGCTTAGCAGCGGGGTCGGTAGTGGATTGGGTAGGAGGTTCTTCTGGTGGTCCTGTTGGTAGCGCCCCGGTGGCGTCTACCTCTTCTTTGTTGGCACCCCTTCCCGCTGGTCCCAGCCAATCGGTTGAGGACAACCTTGTCAAGATGCGTTGGGAGCAGTGCCATGCTCGCCACGCCCAACGAGTGGCTGCTGGCAACAAGAGCCCTGCGCCAGTAGCTCCCAGGTGGGGCTCAACAGGTTCTTCTCTGCGCAAAGTACGTGTAATTCTGACTGGTGGCTTTGTCGTAGTTGCTAACTGTTATCTTTCTAGTCTCGCAAGTCGGCAAAGGTAGCGCCCACATATGAGGTGAGTTATTCATTTTGGTACCTAGTTGTTAGCAACTGATTGACCTTGCAGGCGCCTACCCAAACAATTTTTACCAATGTGGAGTTGAGAGATTTGCTGGTAACACAGCGCGTGGAGGTGGTATTGGATACTGGGATGGAGGCGGGTGTGGTGATGGAAGGTGCAAAAGGCAAGAAGACAGTGGCGCCTGGCCAGCGCCAGGCATATAAAAATTCCAAGGGTGCAGTAAGTGGCTCCTTAATCTTTTAGCAACCGTGCTGACCTTTAATGACTTCTTAGTGTGACAAATGCTGGGCCGACAATGACTCCAAGGCGTGTTGGTTCCCAACTGGCGTTTTACCTTGCTACCGCTGCGACGCCCTTAAGCAGGCCTGTACCTATAATGGTCTTAAGTCCTGGGAGCATGGCAAGGAGGATCTGATCATTAAGAGGACGTTCGAGCGGTCAGTACGAGTCAGGCATGCTAGAGAGTACGTGTTGGAGGAGAGGGCAACGGTAGAGGCTGGCGGCGTTGCCAGTATTTCTGGAGAGAGTCTGGCACTTCCGACCCACCAAGGCGATGGGCTCTTGCCGCCTCCTCAAAGAGAAACTGCCAAGCCGGCTGGCAGCTGGCCTCCGAAGAGGGGAGGGAAGGCCAAGGGAAAGGAGAAGGCAGTAGAGCAAGAGGGGTTGGCAGAGTCGCTAGAGGGGCGTCAGGTTGGTAAGAGGGCTGGCTCCCCTCTGAGCCCTCCCAGAGAGGCCAAGCGCCTCTACGTTTGGCTTTCCTTGGCTGAAGGTGAGCTTTCTGATTCCTTCTTTGGTTATTTAGCGGTTACACAATTAGCAGAGTTGGACCTTGAGTCCTTCTGCTGGCCGAGGTCCTCTCCTGTCACTGGGCCTAGCAGCACTCAGTAAGTAGTTTTCAATCGCTTACAAAGTCGGTAACTGATCTGGCTTTGTTAGGCATACCCCTCCCTTTGTTGCTAGCAACTTGGAGGAGATCTCTTCCCATCTGGCTGAGACCCGGCCGCCTAGCGTTGGCAACTTGGGGGACAATGTTGAGGGAGGAGAGGAGGAAAAGGAGGAAGAGGACCGAGAGGAAGGAGAGGAGGAGGTAAGACTCCTCTCCAGGTGTTGGGTGTTGCTAACCGACCATTGTGCTCAGCTGGTGACAGCTCAAGAAATGTCCTCCGGTGATGAGGACTACAAGCAGGTTGAACGTCCTGTGCCGGTTGCTAAGATGGATTCGCATTGGACACCCCTTCCCGCCTCTTGAGTGATGGGTGGCGACTTCAACTGGCTGGGTGAAGAACTCCTTTACCCCATTACCGGTATGAGGTTGCCAGAGGAGCTGGCATGGTTCATGGAGCAGGCCGCCGGTATGGAGTCAGTAAGGGTGTGGGGGATGAGGGCGGTTGATAACAAGATGGCAGGGATGAGGATGAGGCGGAGGATGCTGGGACGCAGCATTGCTATCTTGAGGCGGTACCAGCAGGACTGCAAGGAGGCGCTAGCTTGGCAAGAGCAAAACAATGTCCAAGCTGAAGATCTCTTCCCGCTTCCACCTTTCTCCTTTCCTGCCGACCGTGACCAGGCCTAGTCGCTAGCACCTGTTGAATTTTTTGAACTTTTTAGTATCGTTGCACATAGATGGACTCATAGTGGAAAAGAAAAATGTAATATAAACTTTTTGCAATATTGTGTGAGGTAAGAAATTGGTAGTAAGAAAGTCTGTGTGTATAGTAAGGGAGCGTGTACTGGAAGGATTTGTGAAAGAAAAGACTTGGCAAAAGTGGTGTTTTAGCAACTTGAGTTCTTAAGGGAATGCTCAGTAGATCATCATGGCAAAAAACCCTTGTGAGGAGTTGCGCAAGGCGCCAGGTGGCAATCAAAGTCGCTAGCGCTGCGTCTTGAGGTAAAGTAAAAAGAAACATTTGTATAGTAAAGAGATAAGTAGAAAAAGGGAGTTGGTAAGGAGAGTAAAATGGTATTTTAGTTTTCTTCTTCTTCAGGCAGTAGGTCATTGTCATCCAGTAAGTTGGTTTCTTCAAGTTCTCTAAGCTTGGCAGTATCGATGTCTAGCGCCTCAAGCGGTAAGGATATTTGGTCACGTGCAAGGTAAGGGAGTAGTCGGAAGGTGGCAACTGGTCTGTGCAGTACTAACCCATCTAGTTCACAAAGGACGTAAGCGCCTCCACGGTTTTGAGAGAAACTACCAATGGCCTTAAGTAGCAAGGGCACATTTTCTTGTTGTGGGTGGTTTCTATCTTGGAGTTTCTCATGAGCACTAGCAACCCACAGCTAAAGTTGTAATCTCTGATGGTGGCGCTGTGGTCTGTCTCAAACCTTAGCACTGCTTTTTGTCTGGCGCTAAAGACTGTTTCATGTAAACGTGCTAAGTCTTCATTTTGTCATTGTAAGTCAATGGTGCGTCGAGCAATGAGGTCAGTAGTGGACAGTAGGGAGTTGGGTGCGGGTTGCAAGTATGTCGCTTCAATGATGTCGGCAGGCAGTAAGGGGTGGGTGCCCATCACTGCGTAATAAGGTGAGCAGCCCATGCATTTACGTATAGTTACCCTTTCTGACCAGAAGACAGAGTAGGTCGCCTTGCTCCATCTGGACTCATTGCCATCTACTGCCTTGAAGAGAGCTTGGTGCATGTCAAAGTGAGGACGCTCCACAAGACCGTTAGCATGCTTGTTGTAACCGGAGATGCGTATGTGGTGGATGTTGTATTTCTTGGCGAGGTAGGTCAGCGCTTTGATAATGGGGGCATCATTGTTGGTAACTATTTCTCTTAGCACACCCCAGCGGCAGATGACGTCTTCAAACAACCACTTAGCTATAGCATCGGTGTTTTCCCATTGGAGCATCCTAAATTCAGGCCAGTGCACTAGCAAGCAGCGTCCTTGGATGATGTACTTGTAGCAACCCAACTTAGGCATGTGCATTGTGTTGATATAGATCTTGCTGAAGAGAGGTGCTGGCATGGTGACCGTTGGCGGGATGAGCAATTAGCTCACACATGAGGCCATCAGAAACATTCCAGTAGTATAGCGTGTGTAGCATATAGTCCTCTGTGGCCTAAGTTGTCATGCATGGCGCGTAAGATCCGAAGTTGGTTGCTAGGCTGCACAACAAGTTTGTGGGCACCATCTTTGTTGCGTCGCCAGAGTTGATTGTTGCTAATGAAGAAGTTGGTGGCATAACGGATGAATGTGGTGTACTCGTCGTTGCTAAGATGATTAGGTTGCTTAAGCAAGGTCAACCAGTCTTTTATGGCGTCTAGGCGTGCGTCGTTGGTTTGAGCCCTAGCGCTCCTGGGTACTGAGTCATAAGCAAGGTCAGTGCTGTTTTCCCCAAGGGGCTTGGGTTCCTCAATTCTTGTGATGGTTGGCAATACGTCGGTAAAGAATGTGAGAGGGGCGGTAAAGGGAGTAAGTTGGTAAGAAATGATTGGGTGCAGATAAGTGTTCACGGGTCGGTCGCTACAGAGGAGATGGATAGGGAGCTGTATAAGGTGCATAAATCCATGGAGTTGGTCTATCCAGTTGCTAAAGATGTCGTTGTTGCTTTGGTTGGAAAGAGGGTCAGTAGGCTGTAAGGGTCGTCAGGAAAGTCCATCAGGTCCATGGAAGGTGCTTTTGACATGTACCAGCTCAAAGTGGAACATGAGGATAGTGACTATCCAGCGATTCATGCTGGCGGAAGGCTGTATGTCAGGGTTCTGTAGCATACCTTTGATGTACCTAGCATCTACTTCCACAATAAGGTTCCGTACACCAATAAGATACATCCTTAGCATCTGAAAAGCTTTAAAGAGGCCATAGAGTTCCAATTTAGTAGCGTGATTCTCTGTCATTTAGCGTGATTGACTCAAAGCGGTTGTAGCGCCTCTGTTCCCGATTGTTGCTAAGGCACTGGCACAAGAAAAAGCCGATGGCAATGCACAAGGTGTCAACCACCAGTATGACAGGGTCTGGCGACTGGTAGTTGATGGGAACAAGGGGCTGGGCTTCATGTAGCGCCTTTACTAAGTCTCGCTGAGCGGCAACTTGCTCAGGTCCAAATTCAAAGAGGGCGTTAGTGCGTGTGAGTCGGGTAAGATGGTGGGCATGGTGGGCAAAGTTCTTGATGAAGATACAGAGGACGCCAACAGTCCCTAGGAAGGCGCATACCTCTGAAAGGTTGTGGCAAACATCCCAGTGATCCAACAAGGCTAAGCGTGATTTGTCGGGAACGCGGCTGCTAGGCATGCAGACGTGGCCAAGGATCTTGAAGCACGGGGCACAGAGTACTAGCTTGTGTCCTGAAAACGTACCGCCACTGTACTTCATGCGCTGGAGAATGCGGTTAAGTAGCTGGAAAAAGTTCCAGAGCGCTAAGCGGATGCTGGGATTGTCGGGGTGAGTTGCTGGGAGGCCATCTATGAGTTGCCAATCTTTGGGACCCTTAGCGCCTACATTGTCAATGAAACTTTGCATGTATTTGGGGATCTCAGGTTGAAGAATATAGTTAACGTCGTTATGGAAAATTGGTATGGAATTGGTCCAACCCATCGGCAAGGTGACTAGCTGCAAGGTGCCAAAGGGTGTCTGAAACGTGGTGAGGTCACGTGAAGAGGGATGGATGAGTCACTCATTGTAGCCAACATAGAAGTCAAGGGTGGCGCCACAGATTTGCCCAGCAAAGGACTCAGCAACGTGGTCAAGAAAGGGTGGGATGCTAGAGTGTTGTATAGTGACCCTATTTAGCGGCTCAAGACTGTGAAAAATACAAAGGTTACCATTCTTCTTGAGGACACAGAACTAGTGGGAGCGGTAAGCGCTATTGGAGGGCTTGTAGACACCAGCTTTGATCTTGCTGCGTATGATCTGACAGACTTCAGCTTCAAGTCCAAGCGGTATGGGTCGGTTGTGTTCAGTCCAGGGTACGTGAGGGATGGTTGGTATAATGACAGGCGGGAAGAAGTCAGTATGAAAGCTACCTCACTCAGAATCCTCCCAGGCAAATGCTTGATTCTGTTTGGACATGAGGTCAGTAAGGATGTTTAATTTGGGAGTGGTGAGGAAGCTGGTATTGTGGTCGCTAACGAACTGTTTCTGGCATTTCTCAGTAAAGCGACCTGCTGGTTTGAATGGTGGCGGGTTCAGGGTCAATGTTGGCATGTTGGCAAGCGGGTTGGCAAGCGGGTTGCCAATGATATTTTGTTCGATTTGAAAGTCCTCAGAGACTGTGCTGGCGACAGTTTTGATTTTAAGCGCTATGAGCTTATACTTCTTTTTGACCTGTACACCTTTGCGTTTAGCGGCAGCAAAGGTGGAGGCGGTAGGTAACGTAAGTGATGAGTTGCTAGCACTAGCGCTAGCTTTGGAAAGTCCAAGAATGGCAGGTTGGGAAGAATTAGGTAATGTTGATACGTATCAGAAGAGGCAAATTTGGCAAAATGGTCGGAAGTGGTAAGGTACAGGTAGGCAAGAGAAGAGTCGGTAAGCTTTTGATGGTTTGTAGTAGGGGTACTAGTAGTGGGCGTATTAGCGCTAGGGTCACAAGAAGGCGAGAGTACTTCAGAGTCTAGATAGGCGGTAGAAACAATATTTACAAAACCACTACGGTGGTCATAGTCCAGTGTAAGCGCTACATCTCCATGATTGTCGCCAATCACTTCCTTGATGGTGGATGAAAACACGAGTGGGGCTGTCCAGGGTACTGATCGGTAAATGTTGGTGCTTTGACGAGCTTTTCTTTTTGGCGACCTCTTGGGAAGGTTGGCACTGTGCGGCGGATGCCAGAGTTCAGGTCACTAATTGTTAGTGTGGTTTTGTTATTGGATAAAGTCTTGACTATGGCGCATGCTAAAACATCAAAAGGTTGGCCGAGGAGTATGTCATAAGCGGGTGAGCATAGTATGTGTATTTGCAAGTAAAGCGTGAGGTTGCCAATGATGCACGGCACATTCTTGGCAAGTCCAAGCAATCTGTCTATGGTACCATTAGCACTTTGCATGTTTAGGACTATACTCAGATCATAGATGAGGCCTAAATTGTTAGCGACTTCTGCCAACATTGAGATGATCTGGGAGCCGCTGTCCACGATAGCTTCTATCTCCTGGCGACTGTCAACCATAAGCATGATTGATTGAATGGCATGTGAGTCCTGGGCTACTATCAGAATGGCAGGGTCCTCTCCTGGTGCTAGTGACCAAATGTAAGTTTCCATGGGATCTATCGAGGTGGCGTTGGCGAGTTGTCGGTTAGCGTCAGTGTCGGAGTCGGTAGCGAGTGCAAATCCTGGTAATGCGTCGTCAATGTCTGGTGCATCTTGAACCGTGGCCTGTAAGGTACGCTTAGGAGTGACAGCTGTTTTGACTTGATTTCTGACGTCGGGCGCTATGCTGCAAAGTTCCTCTACTGATAAGGTCACAGGTGTGTTCATAATGCAGCTAAATACGTGGTTGGATTTCTCAATGTTGTATATGGGTGCTGTTGGTCGGTAACCACCTTCAAGTTGCTTATCAGGTGCGGCAAAGTTTTGTTGAGCAAGAGCAGCATAGCGAGCGGGAAGACCAGAGTACGGGTGCAAAGGCGGTGGTGCTGAAGCGGTAGTGTCTGTGCTGGGTGCCATGGGTGTGGCAACTGGGTTGGCAACAGCGGGAGTGGCTGGCTGCATTGGTGCATGTGCTGGGGTGGCGGCAGTGGGTACGGATGTGTTGGTAGAGGAAGGCGCTAAAGGTCAGTAACTGGTTAATGGCTGCTTGGGATTCTTAATTTCCACACCATCAAATACTTGTTTCAGAGTCGCCAATTCACGTTCCAGAGTTTCAATACGTGTGTCCTTAGTGAGATTTCCATTGCTGCTAACTGTGTCCAAGTGCATTACTTCTAGTACCATTTGCTGCTGTAGCGCTTGTTCTGCGTTGGGATTAGCGTTGCCGGTAAGAGTGCCAGTCACCAGGTTGCCAGGGTTCCGTCGGTGCCATTCATCCATGCGCTCTTGGTAGGACTTGAGCTTGGGATAGTTTAGTATAATGGCGCCACAAGGGAGTACTACCTTGCCGTCGGCAGCCCTGCAAATGCATCCTTGCCGGATGTAGTTTTCCAAAGTCAGGCAGCGACCATGTGTCATAGTGTGGCCAACTTCACCACAGAAGTGACAAAGGTTGTTAGCGGGAGCAATATTACAGGTGGTGGTAAGGCTAGTGGTGATCATGGTCTCAATGTGTGTCATGGCATTAGCAACGGCGGCAGCAATAGCAGTATCCAAGTCTTCCTTCTTGACGTAGCGGTTGGGTGTCGGTTGAGTTGGTAACGGGGCGATTGAGGCGGCAGCAACCGGAATCATGCCAGGAGTTGGGGCAGGACAAGAGGCACTCATGCCAGTGTCCGTGCCTTTCAACATTCATTTGCCTGCCTCAAAGACATCATCCACATCGTAGGGTTCCTTGGGGTGGTGGTTGGGCTGTAAGATTTCCAAGTGCCTAGCAATCCATGCCCATAGCGACGTGGGAATTCCTTGCTGAAATAAGCAAAGTCCCTCGTTGCGGTAGAGCTTGCCATTTTGTAATAGCCACCTAGCAACCCTCTGGAAGTCCCTATAGTAAGTAGAGAGGGCGCCAAGCGTGTAAATACCATTGTCAAATGTTTCCTGTACTAGTTTTTGAAGTTCCGTTACTGTGTACCTGGTAGATTCTTTAGCACCTGGATAGAGTCGGATGACTGCCGCTTTCCATTCTTTGTAGGTTGCTAAGGCTGGGGGTCTGATTGGTTGGTCACCAGGGACAGGAACCAAGGCGCTAAATTCCCTAAGGCCAGTCCAAGTTTCTGCCATGTTGTATGATACATACCATGCCGTATATTCCTTCACTTGCATGTGGTCAGTAATACTGCAGTCGCAAAAGAGGTATTCTAGTTCCTTGAAGTACTGTGTAAGTTCCTGTAGTTTAGTTTCATCCCATTTTGGGGCCAAGAAGTGGTTGCGAGGCAGCATGCGCTGAGGGTGCATGTGATCAGTAACGAGAGAGTTGGTAAGTGTACTGGTGATGGTGGTAGTGAGGGTGTTGGTGATCTGAATAACTGGGATAGTGGTGTAAAAGGTGAGCTTGGCGACCCTTGTGCTAAATTGGCAAGAGGTGTCTGATGTCCGGGAACAGTTGGTTCAAAGTCGAGTTGTCGGAGAAAGAAGTCACTAATGTTGTCAACTGTAAGGTCGGCTGAAGCGTTGGCTAGTTCCTGCGCTAGAGTACCATGGCGTAAAGCTCCAGGTAACTGTGGCGTAGAAGGCAATTGGTGTAAAGAGTCAAAGGCGCCAGCTGACTGGCTGAGAAGGCAGCACTGGCACTGAAAACAGGTTTCTGGCAGAATTCTGCCCTAACGTCCCTTGCGGTGGGCTCCAATTTGATGACACTCAAAAGTTGCTAAGCACTGTCCTTGTAGATAGTAAACTTAGCACCTCACAAATGAGTAGCGTTGGGCGGTCGCTAGTGCTTTGAGAGAGTCCCGAGCAGGGTCCTAGAAGCCTAGTCTTTTTAGTGTGATATGAACTTAGGGAAATAAACCGGTTGCTTAGTGATCTAAGCCAAAAGCCTTCAAGGTGCTAGGGTGCTATAAGTTGGCAAGGACTCTAGCAATGTAAATGTTGGCGACGCTGTGCCTGTATGGCACTGTAATACAAAAGTCGGTAGTTGAAGCTGGCGAGATGAAGTCGGCAAAACCGATTCACTTAGCAACTCTGAGGACTTAGAATGCGCTGAAATGTGATCTGAACTATGGGGCGTACAATTCAATGATGGCTAAGACAAGATATGTACAGTATTTATAGACGCTAGGCCACCATGGTAATTAAACTAAAAAGTTGCTAATTAATCAATCACAAAAATGGAGACAAGTACAATGGAATGTGAAAGTTGCTAAGCGATGGCGTCTGTCAAGTCGGCAAGCTTTAACATCCTAGCAGTGAAAGAGGCCAAATGCATGGGGACTGTCGCTAAGGCCTGAAACCATCAAGGGGGCCTGTCTCGCATAGGTTGCTAAGCATCAGATCAACTGTAAGCGTCGCTAATATCTGAAACCATCACGTGGACCTGTCTTGCATAAGTCACCAAGCGTCGCTAAAGTGATCTGTTGTCGGATCTTTGAGAAGCACTGGCTTTTGATAGGCATTGCTAAAGGCTCTGGCATCGGTTATCACTGATTGGGGACTTGAAGGGGACCAGGCTGGAGTCAAACGAGTAGCAGGTGATCACCAAGCCATGTGGTCGCTAAGTCCTGTGATCCTGCGTGTTGCGTCCTGTAGCCTAAGTTCAATCCCTGCTAGCTGCAAAACATAATTCGCTAAAAATAGTGCTGGTGTGCTGAGCCCTGCCAGAGTCTTATCATTGTTTAAAGGAGGCCCAGGCCTCTGGGCTCCTTGTTTTCTTTGGCACTGCAAAGGTCAACATGATGCCAATGACTTGACATCCATCTCTAAATCACATTGATGGCCTTCTACTTGAGTATATTGTTGTTCAATACGATATAGGCCCAGCATCGACATCACTTTTGAGGAAGCTGAGATTGTCTCTCAGCATGTCTTGGAGCTTGGAAAGCAACTCCAACGCTTTGGTGTCACTCACAACAACATCCACATTAGTAATGTTATCCTTTGAGAAGAGAATAACTTCCCAGTTTTGATTGACTGGGGTTGTGGAATGATCCAGCTGCTATGATGGATTTTCACCATGATATACGCTATATACCTTGAACTGGAAGTTACTATGAAGGACCAAACAATGACTCTGTACATCCCAAAATTACAGCTGGTAGTATATGGCATTGCTTCAGAACTCCAGAAAGCAATGAAGAAGCAGAGCAAGTAGAGAAAGAATGTTCTTCTGCAAATACAATGATTGTATCTCTATCTGCTGAAGAAAAGGCCCTCTTCTATGATGAAGACCCAAATGTGGATGTCCATCATGGTTTGAGGTTCAAGATAAAGAAGGGAATCAAGACTCAAAAAAGAGACAATCCCTGTCCAGTGGATTAAAACCAATTGATAACAATATAATACCAGTGCAAAGATTTGTGTCACTAAAAATGAAGGGCAGGGAATCTACCTGGACACAGAACAATGTGCCATTGTCTAAGAGAAAGCAAGATAGACATTCTAGCAATCCAACTCAGCTAAATACAGGAAGAATAACTAAACACGGTCAGGGGACCAGTCTCCAGACCATGTCCAACCCTATTCCGAGCTTAGTCTGACAATATGCCTATTCCTAGCACACCCTTTCCCCTTCTGTCTTGTAGTAATCACCCTTAATGAGTCATATGCCTGGACCTTACTCAGCATCAATTATTGTTAGTCATACTCCTTTACATACCGGGGCCCAATTAGTAAACAGTATTAGTAATAGCACAGCCACCAATATAGTATATATAGGCAGCCTATGGGATAGAATATCCC
>QLOM01006310.1:614-21222 GCA_003313785.1 Termitomyces sp. MG148
CTGAGGTATGTCCCGGGTTTCCCATACCATATATGATACCATAACTAATATAACCTCAGTAATTGTATCTAACAGGTATATTAACCAATATAGAGTCGTTGATACAACCGACTGAGTAATTGTATCTAACAGGTTATTGGCCCCGTGCCACTCAGTAACGACTCTGAAATTTTTTTACTTGACCCACCGAAACCAAGATAGACACAAAAATGCCTCAAAACCCCCCCCTGTTCCTGCTGCTGGCTGACGAGAAGTTTGACGGCTCAAACTGGGTGTCGTTCAAGACAACGATGACAGAAGCAGCACGCGGTTGCGGGCTGCTTGGATACCTGACTGGCAAAATCAGGGAACCGACCAACAGCAAGGCCAAGGAGACCAAGGGCATGCCTGTCAGGGGACTTCCTTTTCCGGCCATCCCGGAGATCTCTGGGACCCCCCGGACTTCCTTTTCCAGCCATTTCCTTTTCTGGCCATCCCGGAGATCTCCGGGATGCTCCCTTGCAGTCGTTGGACTTCTCCGAGATGTTGTACAGTCGTTCTCACGCCCCCGCCCCTGTACTGATGCGCCACGCCGTGGCAGAGGAATCCTTAGACTTGTTCTCTTCGGATTTCCCTCTGCCAGGTGATTAGTTATTTCCCTGTAATATGTACTGTCTCTAATACACTTCGGATTTCCCTCTGCCAGTTGCGTGACTTAACCACAACCTCCAGAGGTTGCCCTTACAGCAGAACAAGTCTCTTAATCTTGGTCTGGTAGCCCCCTATAGCTGCCAAACACCTCTTGGCTCCTATTCGTTGCTCCCCCACCGGTTTTAAGCACTGCCTTGTCTATGTCTCAGCCTGCCGCTCCAGAAGCGCTCCCGGATGCTGCTGCCTCTGGCGAGGAAGCCTGGACTCACCTGCTCCACCTAGAAACGCAGGTGCAACTCACCCAAGCCTCCCTTACCCAGCACTCCGCCGAACTCACCCACCTCCGACAAACCACCGACACCATCTCCGACTCTCTCCGTACCCTCCTTGAACGCCTTGCCCCGGCGGCACCTAACCCCCCGCCACCTACTCCGCCGGTGCAGCGCCCACGTGCTGTGCAATCTCCCATCCCGGCACGGGAGCGCTCCAACATCCTGCGCCCGGCGACCCCTGACGTCTACAATGGCAACCACGCATCCGGGGAACGCTTCCTCCAGTCATGTGCCACCTATCTCCAGCTCTGTGGCGACGATTTCATATCTGACGAGCTGAAAATTGCATGGGTCTTGTCCTACATGAAGTTGGGACGAGCGGCCACCTACGCGCTGAGGGTTTTCCGACGCCCCGGAGGCGTCGCAAGCTTTACGGACTGGGCTGAGTTCGAACAAGAGTTCCGGGACGAGTTCTTTCCCCGGAACTCCGCCAAAAGCGCCGTGCTGATCCTGAGGGATAGGGAGCAGTACAGCCAAGGGAAACGCTTGCTGGACAAGTACATCGACTCGTTCCGCGCATTGGTCGAGCAGGCTGAGTACCCCGATGGCCTGAAACTCTGCCTTACCTTTCAGGAAGGGCTCCATCCAACCCTGATGGAGCGCATCAACAACCTTGCGGAGGGTCGACCGGCTGACGACCAGGTCCTGGCATGGTACCGGGTGGCCCGGGAGAAATGGCAGCTCATGGAGCTCAAGCACGACCTCCGCAAGCCTGCGCATCCTGCGCCTCTGACGCGACCCCCCGCGATGCTCCCCTGCAGGTTCCCAATCCCGGCACTGCCCATGGCAACGGTTGCACCCCCGACAATTCCGGCACTACCTCCAGGTGCGCCAATGGATGTGGATGCCTCCTGACAGCGTGCCCTGCTCCCCCTCTCATGCCGACGCTGTGGCGCGCAGGGCCATTTCACGCATCACTGCCCCAGGGGTCTGGAAGTGCGCTACCTCTCCCCAGAGGAGCAAGAGGAGCTACTCCTGCAGCTCCTGGCGGCCCGGTGATAGGGACAGCCTGGCACTGAGGGCGGAAAGAGCAAAAGTATCCCAAATGAGGACGCCGCCCTTCAGCGGGACCGACAGGACCCAAAGACGGGATAGGTTGGGAACAGACTGAAAAACGGTACGGAACGAACCCGGCGGTACCCACTGCGGAACCCCAGAAAGGAACAGAGGAATGGAATGACGGAAGAATGGGGGACGGAAAGCAGATAGCGGAGAAGGAAAGCAGGATCCGCTAAGAGACAACGGAGGAACCTTAGTCGGACAGGATACTATAAAACTGTACAATATGTTCGGAATAAATCATCTCTTTCACCTCGAAACATAGTCCAGCGTTCACGATACAGAGTACAAAAGACATTCCGAACTAGTCCGTTGCGTCCTGCGTATCCAACAGCGTTTCCGTCACCGATTCCGACAGCGTCCTCTCTCTTACCGTGCTTCTACCGATCCGTCGTCTACCGCAAAAACATAACATTCTGATAAACCGCTAGGAGTTTCCGCCAAAAAGCTTCCGTCCTACTGACAGCTACTTCCATCGCGTGCTTAGACGGTCGACTTAGAGCAATCAGGTGGTTATCCTTGGAAAATTCTTCGCTGACTATCAGTCACCCCTATAGCATGCTAATAATAACAGACTTACCAAAAGTCTACATTCTGCTTATAGGAAGTTAGTGACATTATCATATTGGAGCCCACCGCGAGGGACTCTTTTACAGAATACCACCAGAAACTAGAGCACAAAGGCGACGCCGGGAAGCTGCAGAACCGCCATCGAGTCTTTTCCCGCCATTACCAACAATCCCAATCCAAACCAGATTAACCGACCCGACCCCTTCAACAAGGCGCCACGTACCACCTACCTTAGCGGAAGAACTAGAAGCGGCATACCGGAGACTAACCGTTGACAATATCCCTGATCTATTTCCAAGAAACTTATCACCGGTAACCCCGCTAGACGAATTCTTCTCATTCGACATATTGGTACCGGCCACTCCTCGACTGACACCTGTTCAGCACCCACCAAAACTAATCAAAGATAGTCAACCCAGGAGAATGGAGAAAAACACCGCTTTGCAGATGCCGACCAGGGGCAGCGGAACAGCCCCGAAATGGAATGAAAACAAGCCAAGGGAGCTGCCTCACTACTTCCGCGAATTAGAGTACTTGTTTTGCGATTGCCAGGTCACAAACGAGCGCCATAAAAAGGAATATGCGGCACGATATGTGTTGTATGACACGGCGGAACTATGGACATGTATTCTGCAGTTTGAAGGTAATACCGGCGAACCAAACCGCCCGTACACCTACGCAGAGTGGAAAGCCGCAATTGTGAAATTATATCCCGGAGCAGAAGAGCAAGCCAAATGGGCAGTGAGCGACCTGGAAAGGCACGTAACGGGCACGTTCCGTACGGGCTTAACTACGTTGGGCCAGCTCTCGGACTATTACCAAACGTTCCAACAAATTGCGCAATGGCTAAAGAGTCACGACAAAATCTCCACGAACGAGGAAAAGCGGTACTTCCAGCAGGGATTTCCGACGTCACTATGGACGAAAATAGCGAAACGGTTGGAGATCTTAGCTCCCAACCACCACCCTGACGAGCCTCACGAGGTTAGTCGGGTATATGAGGCCGGCATATGGATATTGCATGGCACCGATACCAGTTCTGCACCAACCCCCGCCCCGCCAACAGGATACGCCGGAGGGGTATTGCCGGCACCAGGAACGCAAGCAATGTGCAGCACCGCAAATACGCCCGCAACAGACAATGGATATATTAAGAAAGAAGATCTTGGCGATATCATAAAATTAGCCGTGGCAGCAGCCCTAGAAAAAGTGGTGGCCCCAAGCAGAGGAGGGATAGCAAACAACCGACAGAATAGCTGTCCGCCGCTAGGAGATGGCTGCCATTTTTGTGGAGAAATCGGGCATACCATGGTCAGGAGCAGATGTAACGTTCTCGAAGACTACATCCTGCGGGGGCGATGCCGACGAAATGCGGAAGGAAAGGTAGTTCTTCCGTCGGGCGGTTTCATTCCCTATGACCCCAGTAAACCCCTTTACAAAGACAGGGTCGACGAGTACCACCGCTGCAACCCGGGCAACATAGCCACAGGAACTCTCTCGGCCAACGCGAACCCGGATCCCGTTCAGACCAACATCCAGCAGCTGGTGTTTGAAATTTCTCCGGCAAAGACACAAGTACCGGCACCTTCGGCTACTTTTGCGAACGTCACTACAGACATAGGGCAGCAGATTGCAGCCCTCAAAGAGCAACTGGAAGTATTAGAATTACGGGAGGCGGGAAACCGTAACCGCCAGGTAATGGACGGGGTCCAGATCCCCAAAGCGAAGCGTCTGTTAACCAACTACCGGCCAATGGTCACTCCCGAGGCTGCTCCGGTCAAGCAAACCACACTGACCAAAGGGACTAACCAACCCGTCAACAGGCCTACGGTCACCGAGGAGCCGGATCCGGAAGCACCGCTACACCCGTTCTCTGGCATCCCGTGGCGATATGTTCCGCCCACAGACAGGGTGATGGGCAAGCCGGACAAACGAAATGACGGGGCCTACCAAATGGAGGTACCAATACAATTGGTAGAACACACCAAAGCGGTCTTCGGACGGTTGATAGAGGCTCACGTCACGATGACAGTCGGGGAAGTCCTGAGTATTGCACCGGATGTACGCAATTTGGCTAGGGCAGCGGTTACACCGAAACGCATCTTGGCAATGAATATAGCCCAGATAGAAGAAGTTACGGACGATGGGGTAGAGGAAGCACAAACCTCTTCGGTTGAGGTAGTGGATAGTGGCGGAAAATCTTTACGTATTCTCTCTAACACCAACGATCTGACCGCCATCAACTACGCCTCGCGAACATCGTCAGACCCGGTATTAAACTACCTCAAATCCTTACCGCTAGGCGCCGTTCTGGAGAAGTTCTGCGTAGCTCGAGATACCGACTCGCTTAGGTCCATAACCGCGCTCATAGGACAGAAAGCGGAAGTGGAGTGTATCGTGGATAGTGGGTCCCAGATAATTTCCATGTCAGAAGATGTGGCAAATTGGATCGGAATCTCCTACGATCCGTCGATCGTATTGCATATGCAAAGCGCCAACGGAGCCATCGACGCATCCCTGGGATTAGCGACTAACGTGCCGTGCATATTCGACGATATAACCCTTTTCTTACAGATACACATCATCCGTCAACCGGCGTACGACGTACTCTTAGGGAAACCCTTCGATGTCCTCACCAGAAGTGCAGTCAAAACACATAGCGCGGAAAATACGTCGATCACCATAACCGACCCAAACACGGGGGCCATACAAACGATACCTACTTATCCTTGTGGGAGTCCTCCAGATAAGAGACGGCCCACCCAACACTACGTTCTGGCGGATACCGAAGGTCACGAGTGTTTTTGGACGGCATCGAGGAAGTGATTGGCGGTGATCACGGAGATGTCGTGCTGACGCTGGAATACAACTACAAGGACAATACCGCAGAAATTATTTCATATGCACTAATTGACGAGGCCGTTCCAGGAACGGTCTCTACAAACAGCTTATCCTCTTCCGATCCCAAGCATGTACCTACCAAGCAACCTATAAAAGACAGCTCCCAAGGAGCATATGAGGCCACGTTGGCCTACCTTTATATCACCACGTCTGAACTGTTCAAACACATCGCACCCGACGATTCAATACTACTCACTGACAGTTACCTTCTAGGGCACGCAAAACAAAAATCTACCAACTGTAACAACGATTGTCAGACTCGCCGAACAGAAGTTCCGACCAAGACTAGGGCCGACAACCCACTAGGGACATTTGCCAGAATAGCAAAATGCAAGGGTGTACAGACCAAGAAAAAGTACAAACCTGTAGCCTTAAAGGTGAAACCGGTACCGGGACACGTGGCAGAGGACTACCGCATCGAAAGGAATATTATTGGAGACCCGCTAGCATCAATACTCGCCCTAAATCCGAACCCACCGCCGACGGTTCCTACAGGGCGGTTTATGGCAGAGCGGCTGGAATAGTTCATAAAAGATCACAACACTGGTTTCCTATCAAAAGCTGAACTAAGGGTACTCACCGACCTTGTGGCAAAACAGAATCGGGCGTTCGCATGGGAAGATACCGAGCGGGGGAGTTTTAACCCGGCAATGTTCCCTCCGATCATCATTCTGACCATACCACACGTACCCTGGAATGAAAAGAACATCCCGATACCGCCAGGCTTAGAAGGAGAAATTATGGAGATAATACGCACAAAAATCAAAGCGGGCATCTATGAACCGTCAAATTCTTCCTACCGATCACGTTGGTTCTGCGTCCTCAAAAAGAATGGTAAGCTACGGATCGTACACAGCTTGGAACCCCTTAATCGGGTAACTATTCGGCACTCAGACGTCCCACTGTACCCGGATCATGTAGCCAAGTCGTTCGCAGGAAGAATCTGTGGTGCCACACTCGACCTATATGTTGGATACGACGAGCGTTTAATATCTTTGATCTCGCGCGATCTTACGACTTTCCAGATCCCTTTCGGGGCGTTGAGGTTGGTGACCTTACCGATGGGATGGACTAACTCGGTACCGATCTTCCATGACGACGTGGTCTTTATCCTGCAACTGGAGATCCCCTTATTTGTGCTAGTATTTATTGACAACGTCGGCGTTAAGGGCCCAAAGGATTGGAAACTAATTAACGGAGAACCCGCCACGCATCCCTGGAGCCCGAACATAAGACTGGCACTTTGGGAATTCTTCAAGGTTCTAAACCGGGTACTACAGCGGATGAAGTACTGCGGAGGTACATTCTCGGGACACAAACTGGTACTTTGCACGGAACAAGTCAAGATTTTAGGGCACGTATGCATGCCGCAAGGATGGATTCCAGAAGAAAGCCGACTAGGGCTGTTGGAACGGTGGGGACCCTGTGGAGACATATCGGAGGTGCACGCGTTCCTAGGATCCATAGGGGTCTTACGGATATTCGTAAAAAACTTTGCACACCGAGCACACCACATTGTCAAACTGACGCGTAAAGACGTACCGTTCGAATTCAGGGACTTACAAGTCGCGGCGCAACAGGATTTAGTGGCAGCACTTAAAACTGCAAATCCCCTCGTACCGATAGACTACGTCTCGGCAGATCCGGTCATCCTGGCGGTGGATACCTCCTACATCACCATGGGATTCTTCCTTTGCCAGTGCGCAGCGGCAAATTGGAAGCAACGGAGATATAATCGCTTTGGGTCCATAACGCTTAACGACCGGGAATCAAGGTACAGCCAACCAAAATTGGAGCTTTATGGTCTATTTCGGGCTTTGCAAAATATGCGGATGTATTTGATCGGCGTAAGAAACCTCATCGTTGAGGTAGATGCACGGTACATCAAGGGTATGTTATCTCATCCAGATATTCAGCCGTCGGCAAGTATGAACCGTTGGATCATGGCGATTTTACTGTTTCACTTCGACCTGATTCATGTAAAAAGCGAATTCCACGGGCCGGATGGGCTGTCCCGCCGACCACGACAGCCGGGCGACCCAGAACCAGACGAGGGCGACAACGAGGTCTTCGACGACTGGATAGATCGGATGCACGGTTTCTTACATATCTTACAACCGCCGGCTTGGGTACTAAGGGAAGCGTCACCACTCGGACACTGCCTACCACCCTTAGTCGGGTGCGATTCAAATGTCCAGAGACAAGTGGTAGTGATCTATGGACTTACAGACAAAGGCGACGCGACCAAGAGACCGGAAATTTGCTTGGCGGAGGAACCACAGGAGCTATGCGATGACAATACCCATTTGGTATATAACTCCGTACCTAGAAGCGCAAAGGCTCAAGCGGAAGACCACCGCATGGAAAGGCTAAGGAAATGGATAGGGGATTTGGTTCGACCCAGCAACATGGGAGATGAGGAATACCGGCGGTTCATCCGGTACGCCACGAATTTCTTTGTCAGCGGAAGCAGACTCTGGAGACGGGATGACGCTGGAGCACATAAGCTAGTTATCGAACCCGCCAAAAGGATCAGAATACTGCAAGCAATGCACGACGACCTAGGCCACAGAGGGATGTATGCGACCAGGGCGGCTCTATTGGAACGATTCTGGTGGCCGCAAGTGCGGGCGGATATTGTTTGGTATGTGCAGACGTGTCACATCTGTCAGGTACAGCAAACTACCAAGTTATCGATTCCACCGATCGTAGCAACTCTAGCACCCCTCTTCGGAAAAATATATATAGACACCATGGTCATGCCCAAGTCGTGCCGCTTCAAGTATATCATCCAAGGACGATGTTCTCTGACACATTGGCCCGAATTTTGGATGATGGCAAAAGAGAACACGGAGGCAGTCGGTAACTGGATATTTGAGGACATCATATGCCGGTGGGGAACACTGCACGAAATAGTAACCGACAACGGGGCGCCCATTATCAAGGCCATCGCACATTTGGCGAAAAAGTATAACCTACACCATATTCGGATATCGGGTTACAATAAACGGGCCAACGGGATAGTGGAAAGACCATACTTCGACGTAAGACAAGCACTCTTCAAGGCCGTAGACGGGGACAAAAGTCGGTGGAGTGAGGCCGCGTATTCCGTGTTTTGGTCGGAACGGGTAACGGTGCGGCGGAGAATGGGATGTTTGCCGTACTACGCCACCACGGGGACACATCTGCTACTGCCGGCCGACATCATAGAAGCCACTTACCTACAACCACCGCCAAACACGATTTTGTCAGCAACAGACTTGGTAGTGCGACAGGCTATTGATCTGCAACGACAATACGAGCAACTAGAACGGCTACATAGCACGGTGTTCGAAGCCCGCCGTCAGGCAGCAATCTGCTTTGAACAGGACAATGCGGCCACTATCAAAGATTACGATTTCGAGCGGGGCGCACTAGTATTAATGAGGAATACGAGGATAGAGGTTACGCACAACCGGAAAATGAAACTGTGTTACTTGGGCCCGCTGGTGGTGGTGTCACGTAACCGGGGGGGAGCGTATGTTCTATGCGAATTGGACGGGTCGGTACTGCACTGGCCGGTAGCGGCGTTTAGGCTCATCCCATACTTTCCGAGGGAACGTATCAAGCTGCCGGACACGGCCTTGGACATTGATACAGCAAGGCTACGGGAGCTGGAGAAAACCAAATTGCTGGACGACGAGGAAGGAGCTACGGAAGACTATGGGACCAACCAAGAAGAACATCACGAGGATTAACGAGTGGCCAAAGCCACAAAGATCACTAACCGATAAGTAAAATTTTTCTTTTAATGTTTACAGAGCGCAATGATGGAACCTGAGCGCAAAATGGTTGAGTGCGGGGAACAAGATATATTACGGTACAACAAGTCATCTAAGTACAAAAAACATCTAGGTTCAGGGACACTATTCTGCGGGCCTAGGAACAATCCATGTCAGAGTTGTTTTCGGAGGGATCAAAGTCCTCCAGGGGGATGACGTTGGAGAGGGGGGGGCTGCGTTCCGGCAGGAAGGCATCGGCAGGGATGTTGTTTCGAACTTGCCACTGGATAGCGCTATGGCACTCCACGGCAAAATGAGCGACAGCGTTCGACTGTAAGGTGGAGGTAGAGAGGGCTTGTTGGGCTACTAGATAACATCGGCGGTCAGCTTTGACTCGGACTCAGTAGGACTGAAGCATGGCGTGGGCCTGGTCAAGATCGCGCTCAAGGGTGACCCAGGACTGGTAGAAGTTGACAGGAGCGGTTAGGCCAGACGGAAGGCACGGCCAGTCTTCGGCATCTAGGAGAGTGGGGGGCAGCGGTGGGTAGTTAGGGGAAGGCTGCGGGCAGGTCAGGAAAAATAATCCAAGGTGGAGGATTGACGTACCGAGCGGTAAGGCTGCCAGGCCAACGACGATGGGGTTTCGGACAACGTGCGTGCTACATGAGACATCCAGGGCGCGGCGCCGGAGGCAACGACAGGGCGAGGCGCCGGAGGCACAGGAGGCGCTTCGGGAAGATCATGGTCCGGGTGGGAAACAGCGGGCGCAACGGCCAAAGGAACCGCCGGAGGACCAAAGTCGGACGTTAGATTGATGAGGACCACGGGAGAAGGCGAAGCGCGGCCGTCAGAATTGGTGGAGGAATCGTCATGACTGCGGACCCCCTCGTCTTCGCCTTCCGCGTCAGCGTTGGTATCGAGGTCAGTTGCTGGAGGCGCAGGAGGCGCTTCGGGGCAATCGTGTTCCGGTTGGAAAACAGCAGGCGCAACAACCAAAGGAACCGCCGGAGGACCAAAGTCAGATGTTAGATCGATGAGGTCCGCGGGGGAAGGTGAAGCGCGGCCGTCGGAACTGGTGGAGGAACTGCCATGACTGGGGACCCCCTCGTCTTTGCCCTCCACGTCAGCGTCGGTTTCAGGGTCAGGCGAAGGGAGCGTGGCGGAGGGAACCGTGGGAGTGGCAGAGGACGAGGCGCTAGTGGACACGTCGGAAGAACGGCCCGTGCTCAGAGCGGTGTGGGAGGGAACCTGACGAACAATGGTAACGGAAGGGAGGGAAGCCAAGGTAGGAGGAGAAGGAGCCGGTGGAGGCGGAGGGCTGGATCATGTGGCGTGAGCAAGATAGGCGCAGGGGACAGGGGGCAGGATCACGAACGGTATGAGGCGAGGATTGGGAGGCGGGCGAGCGGGTCCGAAAGAGGGAGGGCACGGGCGCAGGACGTGGGTCGAGGTCCCTGCGGGAGTGGTCAAAAGGCTCCGCGACTGTTTTGAAGGAGGCGTGTACTCACCACCGTCGGAAGGGCTGTCATCTGCAGCGGGGTCAGCAGGGCGCTTGCGCTTAAGGGCGGGAGGAGGCCGAGCCCAAAAGCCAACACCGGCGGAGAAGCCGTGCTCGATCTCGGCACCTCTCCTGTGAAGCCGGAGGAACTCACGAGCGGCACGAACACGGGCAACACAAAGGGCAAGGCCCACGGCGTTGTGGTTGGCAGCTTTGCGATTATGTAAACTCGCACTGGACAAGGTGCAGCGTTTTGCGGCGACGGTACAGGGATGACAAGGCCATTAAGGACCAGGGTACCAGCAAAAACCATCGATGTTCTTTATGATGCAGGAATCACACTGCGACCAGATAAGGACAACCGATACACACACAAGGGACAGGCAAGGACTTACCAGGCCCTGCTCCTCGTGCGTGCGACGCCGGGTGGGGAAATCCAGGAGACGTATGGTTTCCTTGCCTGCGGGAATAGCAGTACCGGCTCCCCAGGCGGGATTGTCAGGATGGAGCCGTGGAGTGCGTGGCGGAGGGATAAGGAATGCAAGGTCGGCCGGGAAAAACTGGTAAGGTAACTCAGGACCGGGTGGCAGGCAGTGGGACAAAGAAGTACGTACCTGCGAAGGGACCTAGAATGAGGCCAATGCCCGCGCCACGTCATCGGCCACGGAAGGGTTGGGGCATCGAGCTGGCCGTTTTGTAACAGTCTTAACACCCGTTGGTATTAGGGGGCGGCGGGCGGTGGCAGGGTCTGGGGCTGATTGGACGCCCGTAGGAACCAACATGGAAGAAGCGGGGGAATCGGGGGGCGCGTCCCTTCCCTTTTTCGGCAGCGGTGTAGCGGGGGACTTCGGGGGAGGGGGCACTGGTCGACGGCGTGGTAGTGGTTGGAGCGGGAGCAGGGAGCATGGGAAGAGTGTCCAGCGCAAGGAGGGCCCGCTCTTCGGGAAGCTGAGGCACAGATCAATGATGTCACAAAAGGGGAGGCGGCGGAACGACATATCACCACGTCATCTAGCTGGTGGGCCCACAGTTTGTCCCGACGGGGGCCCCAGCGACGAAGAAACTCACGGCAAGCCTCGGCATACCGTGGCCACTGCACCCTGTGCTTGCAAAGGTTGTTCCAACTGCCAATCAGACCGGCAAGGCCAAAGGCGGCCGTCTCGTCGTTAAACCCACCCGAAGGGAGATGGGCAAGGCAGTCCAGGGCCTCGTCGGCTCAGGTCAGGTATTGATGGGCAAGGGACGCGCGGAAGGAATCAGCAGGAGGGTGGGACATAATGGCTGTGCAGAAAAGGGAGGAGAGGGCGCAAACGGCGCTGGCTACTTATAGGAGCCGGCACGAGAAGCCTAAACAAGACACCGAGCTTCCCTGTCAGGGAAGCGCGCTTCTGGCCTGATCAACAATTCAGGGACGAGCTTCGAAAAAGCACTAACAATTCGGCTATCAACTGGGGGCAGCCTAATTTTAAAGTTTGGGGGAGATGTAATGGAAACTACTGAACGCAAACTAGAAGCTAGGAGAACTAGGCAGGACTAGGCGAACTGCGATGAACATAACCCTGGTCATGCTGCCACTCAAGAGCAAGCGCGCACTCCTCCTCATACCAAAGCAAGGCAAGGCACCAACCCCTGAACGCCCGGAGATCATGCTGTGCCACAACTAACTGGTGGCGGGCATGATCAATACCGGTAAAAGCATTTTCTATAGCGGTGCGGCACTGCCGCCAGTGACGATGAAGGCGGCCACGGCTAGAGCGGAAATCGATGGGATACGGTAAAGCGGGTGGAAGCCAACCAGCATCATCAGGGAGGTGACGCGTGGGAGGACGGGAAGGTTCATCCTGAATCGGAAACGTCTAATCAGTCAAAAAAAAAAAAAGCAGAGAGGCCTAACACACAAGAAACATACGTCGGAAGATTCTGTGAAAGATTCTGTGGAGGAAACCGAAATAGGGGAGGAAGGACGATCTCCACGTGAAGCGTGAGAGGAAAGGACAATCAGAAGGTCCAGGTCATCAGCGGCGGCCGACGCGACGAGGGACAAGGGGGGCGCCCAAGGGGCCTGTCGATTTCACTCCCAACGCTTGACGAGGAGGTGCCGTACACGGTCAAGTCGGGGCCAACTGCGACTGAGGCCTTGACTGGTGGTACAAGACCGGTAAAGAACAGCAAGGTCCTCGACGACCTCACGGTCATTGAGGGGGTCGTCGGCATGGACAAGGATGGACATCAGCAGGGGATCGGCCAAAGAAATAAAACTGCGAGCAGCTTCATCAAGGAGGCGGGAAATATCGGTGACAGGTTCGGGGGACATACCACAGGATGCGGTAAGCGGAGGACGGCGCCAGACTTTATAAGGAGGGGATAGCAGGCCCGGAACAAAAATACCAAAGTCTATGCAGGGTCATACCATGCATACCGCAAACCAAGTATAACGGAGGGTACCGGACCAGGAAGTGGAATGGCAGAAAATAAACAACAAAACAACCGCAAATACAGGAGGCCAAGAAACCAACCCAGGTGGAGTACCGAGAGAAGGAGATAAGAACACTAGAAATATGCCGAACGGATAGGCACCCCCCTGCAGAATGCAAGCAAGGCAAGGACATCAACTGCGGAAACGAGCAGGGGGAACTTCACACCGCTTTAACGGGTACGGAGGTGTGGAAGATTAGTGGTCAATGATGGACATGAGGAAAACATGAGAGAAGAACCCGACTAACAAAAAACCGGAACTCATTCAGAAAAGAAACAAAGCCGTGTGATTGCAATGTTTTTATGCTACGGTCTACACACTAGGCTACAACAAAATGGTGGCGGGTGCGGGGAAAGGGGAGGAATAGGATACGGCGTCAGGCTTAGGAAAGGCATCAGGCGGAAAATGGTTATCGGCGTGCCAAGAGAGGGCGCTATTGCACTCCGCCTGGTACCGAATGAGAGCATCCATGCGGGTACTGAGGATGTCGGCATCTTGACGGACCAGGGACAACCGAAGGCGCGAGGCTTTGGCGTCGGGGCGGAGGAGGCTGGCCAAGGAGCACGCGCGGTCGTGGAGACGGCGAAGGCTGGCCGGACTCTGACAAAATTCGATCAGAAAAGGTAGGCCGGCCGGGAGCCATTGCCAGTCGAAAGCACCGTGGAGGGAAGGAGGGCGCGGCGAAGGTATGGGGGAGGGAGATGGGGTAGGGGAAGGAAGCGGAGACGTGGGGGCGGAAAGCGTCCGCGAAGGCGAACGACTGACGAGGACAGGGGTGGCGGCCGTCGAAGGCGCAGGCACGGAAGGGGGCAACGACTGATACACGGTCCCCTCAACAAAGGATGGGTGCTCATCGGTAGCGGTCGCCTGCAAAGCGAATAAGTCCAACGACTAGAAAAACAAGGGCAGCTCCCTCCGGCTTACCACGGCATCGCCTACGGAAGTCGCCCATGGTTCACGTGGATGAAGGAGCCACTGCTCCACAAGCAAGCGCTGGGCTTTGGTACGGTGCGGCCAGACAATGCCCGGGAGCTGAACCTCGTCCCAGGTAACCAGAATGGCAGAAAGGCCCGTAACGATCTCCTGATTATAATCGAAGGAAGCGGCGCTAGCAATGAAGACGTCGAGGAGAGAGTCCGCCATGCGTGCAAAGGCCCGCGCATGGACGGTGGTCACTGGCAGAATCGAGGACTCCAGAGAAGATATGAAGTGGCCAAAGACCTCGAAGGGCCCTCCTTTATAAGGGAGCGGGAAGGACGGCGACCTGTGCACATGAGGTCAGGGGCGCCAAAGAAGCAAAGGGCGGGCGTCCAAAGCGTAGGTGTCAGCTGTCAACCTGCCTGATGGAGCATGCAACTATCAGGCTCCTGATGGGGAAAGAAGTACGGATTGGCAAGAACCCCACACAAAAGAAGGCAACAAAGAAGAAAAAGTGATATATTGGAAAACAAGAAAAACTTGAAGCTACGCTAATGGCCTATCAATCGGGTGAATCAGGGGGAAAAGGCGACCGGGAAGGGGAAACAATGAGAGCAGGCAGGATTTCGTCGGGCAAGTGGTCCAACAGCTCGCATTCCATGGCGCTGTCGCACTCTTGTAAGTAGCGGACAAGGGCACTATGCCGCTCGTTACAGAGCTGTAACTTGCGACGGGTTAAGGCAAGCTGGCGGAGGCGGGACTGGATTTCGAGGCGCATAATATTCAGGTGTGCCAATGCGAGTTCGGAGACTCGGCGGAGAGAAGTCCGATTTTGAAGAAAGTCGACCGGAAAAGGGAGATCGGCGGGAATCTGTTGCTGGTCGGTAGGATCATGGAAGGTCGGGGGGCGTAGTTGCTAAAAATCCAATGTCACAAGACGACCTGGGCAAGAGAGGGGCCAGGAAATGACCTACCTAGGAGCGCCAACCGTGTTGGGGTGGGCCGCGGGGTACGCGAGGCGGAGGAAGATCCAGAGAGGCCGGGCCGATGGGAGGCAAGGCAGACAGGGATGGAAGGGATATGGAGTGACTGATGGGGGGAGGGTGAAAGAAAGAGCCTTCCAGGAGGGAACTATCCTCAGCGACCGCCACGCGCTAAGGAAATGGTGAATGGCGCAACAGGGGAGGCGAAGGCAACCCACCACTGCCGATATAATGGTTGGCAACCAAGACTTGAGGTTGTGACGGAACCAGCGTTCAATGAGTACACGCTGGGCAATACGAGCACGGGGCCAAACTACTTCCCTTACTTGCCATTCCTCCCACACTCCTAGTAAGGTGGCAAGGCTATTTATGAGGGCCCGATTGTGCTCCGGAAAAGACGCGACAACAAGGATCGCCTCAAGACAGCGATCGGCCATACCAGTAAAAGCACGAGTACGGGCGACAGCAAAAGCATAGAGGGGCAAAACAGGGGGAGGGACCATAACGACACAAAAAGACAGGCCACAATGGAAGATAAAAACTTAGAACACAGAAGGAGGGGCAGCGGAGACGAGAAGACGGCGGCCCTTCAAAAGAAGGCCACCAGAAGCAGAAATCGCAAAGCATCGCCAAAGCACGGGCTCGCTCGGAACGGGCTGGAAGGATCAACGACATATGTGGCAACTGGCCCCAAGAAAAGAAATTGCTCGGGCTATGGAAAACAAACGATTCAACTATCTACAGAGGGGGTCCAGGACTACTAATTTGTGGCCAAAGCCTGTTCACACTCCTGCAGGTAACGCGTTAAAACGTCAAGACGTTCCAAAGTGGTATCCGCATCGCGACGAGTTAACGCTAAGCGACTAAAAATGGCCGCCAGCTCCGCCCAGGTCCGGTGGAAGAGATGGCGGGCCCGCTCCACAAGCATGGCTAACTGTTCACGCTCCCGGGGAATGGGGAAGGTTAGATCGGCCGGGAGCCACCAGCGGTTGGAGGCGCGGAGCACTGAGGAAGGGCGGAGCTGGGAAGACAGATTAACTACGGAAGTCGCAAAACAGACACCGAAGGACCTACCGAAGGCGGCCCGGAGCCGACGACATGGGGGCGTGTGGAAGAAGACGGAGCGGACAGACGTCAAGCCAGAAGGACGGAGCCATTGATAGTACAGAAGGGGGGCGGGATGAACGGAGCAGGACCAGCAATGGACGAAACACTAACCACCTGGGAAGTCACCGCGCGAGGCCAGATTTTATTTTGGTGGAGGGACCAACAATCCACTAGCAAATCCCAGGCAACACGGGAACGGGCCCACGACGCTCCCCCGCGTTGGTACACTTCCCACTGCTCCAGGAGCAATGCTAACCCTTCGACAACGGCGCGATCGTTGTCTGGCAAAGAAGAAGCGGCTACCGCCAAATCCAGCACGCGATCAGCAAGGCGGGAGAAGTCGACAGGAGAAGGGAGGTCGAGAGAAGGCATATGGAAGGAGGGAGGATGGAGACCTGTTGCGCCACAAACAAGAGCTTACTTAAGGGGGGCGATCTGTCCAAGAAGGGCCATCAGGCAGGTGACCTGGTATAGGACCATAAAAAAAAAATGGAAGCCTGATTGAAGAAGGAACTCAACCGAAGTAACGAAGGAGCCGGGTGGGAGAAACCGCGGGGACTGGGGACAGTCCAGATCTCAGTTTGGGGGAGGATGATAGGGACAGCCCGGCACTGAGGGCGGAAAGAGCAAAAGTATCCCAAATGAGGACGCCACCCTTCAGCGGGACCAACAGGACCCAAAGACGGGATAGGTTGGGAACAGACCAAAAAACGGTATGGAACAAACCCAGCGGTACCCACTGCGGAACCCCAGAAAGGAACAGAGGAATGGAATGACGGAAGAATGGGGGACGGAAAGCGGATAGCGGAGAAGGAAAGCAGGATCCGCTAAGAGACAACGGAGGAACCTTAGTCGGATGGGATACTATAAAACTGTACAATATGTTCGGAATAAATCATCTCTTTCACCTCGAAACATAGTCCAGCGTTCACGATACAGAGTACAAAAGACATTCCGAACTAGTCCGTTGTGTCCTGTGTATCCAACAGCGTTTCCGTCACCGATTCCGACAGCGTCCTCTCTCTTACCATGCTTCTACCGATCCGTCGTCTACCGCAAAAACATAACATTCTGATAAACCGCTAGGAGTTTCCGCCAAAAAGCTTCCGTCCTACCGACAGCTACTTCCGTCACGCGCTCAGACGGTCGACTTAGAGCAATCAGGTGGTTATCCTCGGAAGATTCTTCGCTGACTATCAGTCACCCCTATAGCACGCTAATAATAACAGACTTACCAAAAGTCTACATTCTGCTTATAGGAAGTTAGTGACGTTATCACCAGGACATTGCTGGAGTGCCCTCTCCGGATACCCCCATCCCGGAGGAGACATCAAAAGATGCCCACGTTCCAGAAGGCCAGGAGGAGCAGAGTGAGGGTTTTCAGGGGCGCAGCGGGTGACCAGTACGCCCCCGCCACTTAGTGCTAACAGGTTTGCATGTTTGTCGGTAGAAGAAATCAATACAGTCTCTGCCGATAGCTCTCCAACCATAGGCACTATCCCTGTCGTACCCAACAAACCCCCTCAGCCCTCTCCGATGCCTGCCTGAACGTGCCTCCCCGCCTGGGAGCGCCGCCTCCCCTGCCGCTACGTAATTGCCTCCACTCCGTTGCCCAACTCGCTCCGGATGAACGTGGAAATCGAGACAACCGACACGCAACAGACCCGGAGCGTGTCGGCCCTCCTAGACTCCGGAGCCACCAGGCTCTTCGTGGACACCAGCTACATAGAACGGCATCAGCTCACCACTCAACCCCTGCTTGCCCCGATCTTGGTATACAACGTTGACGGTACCCGCAATGAAGCGAGGTCCATCAAGTCTGTGGTGGACCTTGTTCTTCGCTACCGGTCCCATGCGGAGCGCACTACCTTTGCTGTCACGAGCATCGGTAAACAGGACATGATCCTGGGATTCCCGTGGCTCCGGGAGCACAACCCGGAAATCAACTGGGCTACTGGGGAGGTGAGCATGAGCCAGTGCCCCCGGTGCTGCGCGACCTGCACAGAAGAAGTGAAGAAGGAGCAGCGCACCGCTATGCGGGAATGCGCAGCTATCTGGGCATGCCGCATAGGTCACCTCCCCTTTGCTGATCTCAACCTGCTGAATCTCCTGCCTCTGGCGTTCCCTCATAGGGAGGCCCTCTACGAGGACGACAGGCACAGCGGGGGAAACCCTAGCCAGGAGGAGGGACGTGAAGGAGAGTTCCTACCTGCGCAGGACCCGGAGCTTCCAGACAAAGCCATTGAGGTAGAAGACCGCATCTACACCACCACGCTACGACCCCCGCCAGTGGCGGAGGAGATCCGAGCCAGCCAAACCACTTCTCAACGACTGGCCCAGGCCTTTGCAGTCAATGCCCAGCCCCAGACATTCCGGGATGCGGTCTCCGACCATTTGCATGACTTCGAGGATGTTTTCTCTAAGGCCTCGTTTGACTCCCTCCCGGAGCACAAGCAGTGGGATCATGCCATTGAGCTCCTGCCAGACTCAAAGCCAGCCAACTGCAAGGTTTACCTGCTCGCACCCAAGGAGCAGGATGAGCTTGACGCATTCCTCCAGGAGAATCTGGAGTCAGGACGAATCCGCCCCTCAAAGTCTCCGATGGCCTCTCCGGTGTTTTTCATCAAGAAGAAGGATGGCTTCCTCTGGTTGGTCCAAGACTATTGGGTACTCAACGCGATGACTGTCAAGAACCGCTAACCACTCCCTCTCATCTCGGAACTGATCAACAACCTCCGGGGTGCGCGTTACTTCACAAAGTTGGACGTCCGGTGGGGCTACAACAACGTGCGCATCCAGGAGGGAGATGAGTGGAAGGCCGCGTTTCGGACCAACCACGGGCTGTTCAAACCTCTAGTGATGTTCTTCGGACTCACCAACAGCCCCGCCACCTTCCAGACCATGATGAACGACATTTTCCGGGACCTGATCGCGGACGGAGTGGTCTGTGTGTATCTCGACGACATCCTCATCTATACCGAGACGCTAGAAGAGCATTGTCGGATCATGCGGATCGTCCTGGACCGTCTCCGCCAGCACTAGTTGTACCTCAAGCCGGAGAAGTGCGAGTTCGAGCAGACGCGCGTTGAGTATCTCGGACTTATCATCTCCCACAGCATAGCGGAGATGGACCCGGTGAAGGTGGCTGGCGTGATGCAGTGGCCGGAGCCCCGGAGCAAAAAGGAAGTACAAGCCTTCCTGGGGTTTACAAACTTCTACCGGTGCTTCATCCAGGACTTCTTCTACCATGCGCGTCCCCTCTTTGACCTCACCGGGAAGGGTGTCCCTTGGACCTGGGGCAATGCGGAGCAGCAGGCCTTCAACGCCCTCAAGTCTGCCGTCACGTCCAAGCCCGTTCTGCTCTTCCCGGATGACGACCGACCCTTCTGCGTCGAGGCCGACAGTTCCGACTTTGCAACCGGTGCAGTCCTATCCCAGCAGTCTCCGGAGGATGGTAAGTGGCACCCCGTCGCCTTCTACTCCAAGGGCCTCAACGCCGTGGAACGAAATTACGAGATCCACGACAAGGAGATGCTCGCAATCATCCGGTCGCTGGAGGAGTGGCGCCACTTCCTCGAGGGGGCCCGCCACAAGTTTGAAGTCTGGACTGACCACAAGAACCTGGAACACTTCCGGACGGCCAAGAAGCTGAACCGTCGCTAGGCCCGGTGGTCTTTGTACCTTGCCAACTTCGACTTCACGCTGCACCACAAGCCAGGCCGGAGCATGGGGAAGCCCGACGCCCTCTCCAGGCGCGCGGACCACGGCTCCGGTGCAGGAGATAACAATAACATCACCCTCCTCCGCCCAAAGCTGTTTGCCATTCGTGCCTTGGAAGGGGTAGCTGTACAGGGAGACAAGGTCAACATTCTCCGGGACATACGTCGGGGAAACCGGGAAGGTCTACAGGAAGACTCGGTTGCCAAGGCCGCGCTAGCGCTACATCTGGGGCGCCCCTCCGGTACAAAGTTGGTACGCACGGACAAGTGGGGCCTGCAGGACGGCCTCCTCACCTTCTGCGGGTGGATATATGTGCCCAACAACCCGGAGCTCTGTCGGCGCATTGTTGAGCAGCACCACGACTCCCGTGTCACAGAGCACCCTGGTAGGTGGAAGACGCTGGAGCTGGTCTCGCGGAACTACTGGTGGCCCCAGATGTCCCGCTACATCGGCTCCTACACCAGCACCTGCGACCTCTGCCTCCAAACAAAACCACACCGGCGCCCCCTGACAGGCCATCTGCAATCCCTCCCTACACCTGCAGCGTGCTGGAGTGTGGCCTCCGTCGACTTCATCATGGAACTTCCGGACGTGCACGGATACGACGCAGTGATGGTTGTGGTCGACCTGTATGGAAAGCGAGCTCACTTCAT